>JAADKR020000021.1:7940418-7952235 GCA_011763505.2 Lythrypnus dalli
GACATAAACTCTCAAGGATTCTTAAGTCTGCAGGAAAAGTGTTAATCACGTTAATTATGTGGATTTTTAATTAACCGAGGCAGTGAGCGGGTTTCTGCTGGTCTGGCTCTGAGTCTGCCCCAAAGACTCCTGCAAAACAAAAGAGCAGGGAGAAAGACAAAGAGAGTGTAGAAACCCATCAGTTTGTAATGTACTTGCTGCAGAGTATGGACATTTATCTTAAGATTGACTGTTTAGATTGTGAGAGTATTTTATATATTGCCATATCATTTTTCAGCACGTCTTACATTTTTTATGCATATTTGTAAGAATAACTGTCTTTCAGGTGTCATGTGGACGTGGTGTCATTGGCTGCTGAAATCCTCAACCAGATCACGTGATTCAATCATGTGAAAACACTGAGTTAAGTCACTTTTGTTCTGATGTGTTGTCAGTTTCTAATGTTTTCTTTAAATAAAATATAAATGCCTTTCCGCACTCACTGCAGTCTGTTGGCATTCATTGCACAGAACCTTGATATTCCTATAATATACTATGAATGTCAATGTTAGTAAAAGGATACACAATAACTACACACTTCCATCTAATGTATGCTGCTAATGTTTACTGTGGCTCATTGGAGTTGGTAATGATGGTTGTCTTTCTTGTACAGAACTGGACACACAGCAAAGCACTTCATTGAAAAGTGAGTTACTTTATTTTTCTCTTGAACTTGACTGCCCTAAAAGTAATAATGGCGCTATACTGTGAGTTTTTGCTCTACTGAATATTGCAACTTTCTGCCACACAGGCTTGATTTTCATAATGATGTTCAGAATATAGATACAAGTTTTGTGTGAGTTTGGCAATTAAGCAGCCGGAAACTTTCACCTTTTAAAACCTTCCAGCCACACCTACAGCTGGTAATGAGTAAGTCTTCACAAGGTGCAGAAGTACAGTAAACTGCAGTGTCACAGAAATAATCTGACGGCTCAATCGAAACACTCTGCAGCATCATTAGTTCTCACAGGATTAGTTTAGCTCAGCCTCCAGCTCTGCACCAGTGTTTGAGCAGATGGGATTCTTTATCTTCCACATTCATGAACATGTTTCTATGTTGCTGTTTAAGACTGGTCGAGGTGATGTTTACTTTATCGGCTGCTTAATTAGGAATGTTTAAGCACAGATTGAATTGTTTTGTGAGCAGGTCTAGACATCAGGACAGAGGGACACACTGTTCTCCCAAAACTATGTGGACCCCTCACAGTTCCAATCCAGGTTAAATTTCATATGTAAATCGGAGTTAAACCCCAGCAAACAGCTGTCAGTGTTTAGCTGAATAAACTCAATTTTAATAACTTGCAGTGCTCCAGACCGTGACCGTGAGGCAGTGCAGGTGGGACCTGGTCAATATTTGACCTGAAATTGGCACATCA
This sequence comes from Lythrypnus dalli, assembly GCA_011763505.2. NCBI lineage: Eukaryota > Metazoa > Chordata > Actinopteri > Gobiiformes > Gobiidae > Lythrypnus > Lythrypnus dalli. The sequence continues at coordinate 7,941,834 of JAADKR020000021.1, forward strand.
ACTAGAATCGGATTAGGGCTGCATAGGATTTGTGTAAACCTTCAGTCGTGCAGCCGTTTTACTGCATACCGAATAGAGCAGAAGTTTTCAAATAGCAGTCATCTGGCCTGGGCTGTCTCCTCCACAGCATTGAGCTGCAGAACAGACGTGTTTCAGTGTCGCTTCATTGTGTCCTGAACTTCGATTAAATGAGACAGAGGCAGTCAATGAAATGACAGTCCATTTTATTGTTTAACACAGCAGGCTACAGCAACCAGCTCCTCCCAATACACCCACCCACAGTAACAGCAGACAAGAGCCCTCCAGAGCACCACTCTGTCGGCCTCACCCCTTTGGAACAGCAGAGACACATTAGTGTCCACCTTAAAGCAAGAAAATAGCTTCATATTTGGACCATGATTTCCAATTCATGTTTTTTATACAAAAGCTACACAATGTTACACTTCATCAGAATACAATTCAAATGATTAACTCGTGTTGGACACCATTTAAAATGTGTTCAGATTTTGTTGAATGGAGCATAAAAAAATATAAAAACAAAGTGACAAGCAAAAACAGATTAAAGGAAAAGCAAGCTAAAACATGTACCTTACAGACAACTGAATAAAAAGCAAATCCAAATGGTAAAAACAGAGGTACATAAAATGATAACAAAATAAAAAACTGAACATGTCTTGTCAGAATCAGTCAGCCCACAGTCAGGCTGAGAGCAGAACCGCACTTTAATACTTTTGTCCCAATGGAGTTTCCATAGACAGGAAACTGCCGTTTATGAGTCGTCTTCAGGCACTTTCTGAAACCTCGCCTCCTCCTCATGGGCAAATCACGATGCAGGTTCATCCAGATCACATGATACAGCTGCAGACAGAACAAAGAGTTGGAAAAACGTTGGCAACAGGCTGCACACTTAGATCAAACAGCAAACATCACAAAAACCACAACACACGGCTTTGTAATTAGAAGCGGTCTCAACATGCAGACGCCACACAGTCTTCACAAATCCACTACTGCTCATTTCAGACATTATAGTTAGTACCACCAGGGCGGCAGGGGCTTGTCCTTACCTAGTAGAAAGTGTAGTGTAATGTTGCTCTTGGTATTTACAGGTCGGTATCAAACCACGCCAGTTGGTTGGAGTCACCAGGAGGCAGCCCCTCAATCAGTTCTTGGGCATGTCCCAGGTCAGGGAGCCCCTCAACGGGAGGGTAGTCCTGCCCAGGGTGGTGTCCACCCAGATCATGGTCCATCATAGGCTCCATGCCCAGTGTGTCCCCTCCGTAACCCCCCGCATGGAAAGCACGGTAGCTTGGGTCTGGTTTGGGAAGGGAGTGAGAGGAGAGGCAGGGGAAGCAGAGCAGCGGTTAGAGCATGTTAACAAACCAAGCGTCACACAGTAGTATGATCAAACTATCACTGCACAGCAACACGCCACACTGTCCATCCTCCTGAGTCTTAAACTAGCGCTTTCCACTGACAAATTAATCCCAACAGCATACCAACTCCAGCGGTAGAGATTTTGAGTGACCAAGAAACTACTATGAGCCAATTACTCTGACATGTGCTGAAGAAAAGGAGCGTGGAAAATCCAAATAAAGTAGCAGTGTCCGAGAGCACTCTCAGCTGGTCACGTTAAACAGACACAGCTGCAGCGTCCTACCCTGACAAGACAGAATAAAGCCATCCGTCTCAAGTTCCTCTTCCATAATAACTATCCCTACAACAATGACAATGGACAGATGGAGGGGCAAAGGAGAGCTCCACATTTGGAGAAACAATAGGACGGCATGAGGAGGGCAGTAAAGACTTGTTTATGTGATCCTACTGCCCTCTCACTCAGCGGCTCATGCGTTTCTCCTGGGAGCCTTGAAGCCAGCGCGAGGTGAAGAGGTGACTTACCCTCAGGTCTGTAGCCCAGAGGCTCTCCCTGAGCTCCGATGTCCAGGCCCAGGTCTGCAGTCTACAGAGCACAGCACAGGCCAATTAAGAGCCGGGACCACCATTTGTTATGCTTCATTATCGACATGCAGCTTAATCAGAGAAACGCACCTCATTCCAGGCCATCGGCTCCGTTCTGAAGAGCGAGCTGGTGAGTTCTACCGAAAGACGCTTCTTGTAGTCCTGGGGTTTGTCCTCGGACATACGGAACAATACAGCGGCTGCATATGTGGCTGTCGGGACAAGAGGACATGTTTAACCAGCTTGCATATGAACAGAGCGGTTTTATTCACATCCTGCGTGTACTTACCGACTCCTTCATTGCGGCTGTGCAGCAGCTCTGTCAGTGGGGCAGTGGCGCCCTCGGCCTCGATGGCCTCAGCAGCCTCTTTGTCCTGGGCCAACTCGCACAGCACTCCTGCGGCCACACGCTGGATGTTCTCAATGGGAGAATATAATAGCTGCACACACAAAGAAGACATCTTGAAACTGCAGGTTATTGATCAGAGCAAAACCTAAACTACAGCTTCAATGTAACATTTGGGACACATGTAGGCTGTTTTAAGTCACCTGTACAAAGAGGGGGATGGTGTTGAGCCCTCTGATGACTATTCTGTTGTGGACGTCTCTGGCCAGAATGTGCAGTGCGCCTGTACAACCCTCGACAATCTCCTCCATTCGAACTCCCTCCTGCTCACAGACAGAAACATGAGTAACGTCTGAGCGGACACGAGACCAAGAGACAGAAGTCAAAGCCTTACCACAAACTGCTGTTGTGTGCCTCCCATGCTGGTGCGCCTCTGTGTGTCCTGGTGTGCTCGGACCAGCAGCTGGACCAGTCTGGGGATGGCGCCCTGTTCCCTTAACGGGGCGTGGTTTGCGGGACATAGAGCCAGGTTACGGATCAGACCGACTGTAGCCTGTTCGAGAATGGACAGAAAGTTTAACATCACAACCAAAGAACTGGATGGAATTAAGACGGGTAAAGCCATTGTTGGATGTACCTTAATGAGAGGCCAGTGCGATGGGGGGTGCAGTAATTTGACGACTACAGGCAGACCATAGTGCAGTCTGACCGCGTTCTGAGCCATCTCGGCCTCCTGGTGTCGGGATGTGAGGTGGCGCAGTGCACAAATGGCTGGCTCTGTGATGTCTTCCCGGTCTCCAGCTCGAAGCACTGTGCGAACCAAGGCCTCAATGCCTCCAACCTAAAATAAATGGGGGAAAAATGTTGTCATTAGCAGTTTGTTTACGAAAGGAGTTTATTAAAATTGTGAGGTAAGAAGAAAACAAATGTACCTGGCAGACCATCATCTTGTTCTTGTAGTTGTTGCAGGTCAGGTTGGACAGGATGCCGGCAGCACAGGTGACTACGTTGATGTCATCACTTCCGAGCAGCTGCACCAGAGTCCCAAGCAGACCCTCCATTCCCTCCTGCGGACGCACATGGGCAGGTCAGTTTAATAGCCTTTTTTAAAAACTAAATGTTTTACATGGGAATGTCATCCAGTGCCACTCACTTGTTTGGTGGCAGCGTCAGACAAGTTTCTGAGGGTCCAGAGACAGTTCTGGACCAGCCTTTGGCTGGGGTCGGTCAGGTGCAGTCCCAGAGCTTGCATGCCTCCTAGACACAAGGACAACAGTTTAGGGAGGGATTCAATTTATAGAGCACTCCACATGTATACATCGACTCCATTCATACTCCGTGAGAAGCATGTAGCCACCACAAACTAAATGAGACAAAGGTATGTTAAGAGGTGATTACCAGCTTCTACGATGGCGGGCTTGTTACTGGAGCACACGGACAGCACTTTGAGCACTCTGCTTGTTGTCCACAGCAGCTTCTCGTAGGTGTAAGTCCTCATGATATTCACCAGTGCTTGGGGACCACCACTGGCCAGGATTATCAACTACAAAACATCAAGTGTTGAGCGAAATGATGTTTGCGCAGCATTCTACAGCAGGGTGAAACAACAAATAATGTACCTTGCTTTCCTGGTTTCCATAAGCCAAAATCTGTAGACAGTCTGTGGTAATAGCCAGGAACTTGACGTTTGTTTTGTTGAGCAGGGCCACCATTTTCTGTAGCCCTCCAGCTAGTCGAACAGCCATCTTGGCTCCTTCTTGATGCAGGAGGAGGTTGTGAAGGGTAGTAATGGCGTAAAACAGGACAGAATCCACTGGGGAGCTGTAGCAAGCAGACAAGTCTTAGTACAATAGTGGCCCAGGACTGAATGAAGCTTGTTATATGCACCACATGCAAGTCTCATGAAGACTTCTCACTGCTGCTACATACCCAAGCATCTTAACTAGCGCTGGTATTCCCCCAGATTTGAAAATTGCCAGCAGCCCCTCTCTGTGGTGGGACAGATTGTGGAGGGTTCCTGCAGTGCAGCGAGCAGTCTCTACATCATTTGTGTTCTGCATGGTCCTGACAATGGCAGAGACCATCTGAGGGGAGCGCATGATGGCATGTCGCGAAGCCTCCTTCTTTGAAAGCTGGTGGACCATTACTGCAGCCTTGTTTACAACAACCTTGGACACACAACACCAAAGTTCAGTCATAATCGAAGGCACAATTATTAGAGGCAGCTCAAGTGTGGACACCTACTTGATCCTCATCGTTTAGGAGTTTTGTCAGCTCTGGGATGGCTCTGGTGGCCAGCTCGGCGTCGTCTTGGTAGTTGATCAAATTAACCACGGCATGTTTTAACATCTGTGAGGGCTCAGCCAGCCTCTGCACGTTGGTCGGGTTGGCGGTGTCATATTGTGTTGAAGGGATCTGCATACCCTCCTCCAGCGTCTCTGGGAACATGGCAGCACGCACTCTCTGGGCGCGGGTCATGGCATACTGACCATCGATGTCTGAAGAAACAAAAGTCAGTCAAATACCATCCACAAACAGAGTCATGAAGTCCGCCAAACTGACCGACTGTACCTTGAACTTGGTCTTGGGCGAAGTTCTGATTGAAGCCCTGCTCCCACTCGTACATGACCTGGTTGTCCACATCGTCCTCCTCAGGGTTTCCCTTTCCACTGAGAGAGGGTGCTGTAGTGGTGGCTCCTGAGTGGATGCCTGAGTCAAGGTATGACTGTTGTTGCCAGTGGCTGACCGCCGCTTTACGGTCGGGCTCCATGGCCATGTCCAGCTCCATCAGATCAGCTGCACACACAATATGCAATAAAATGTGTGTTAAAGCCCCTCCTCTGCAATAAATTAGTATCCTGCATTACCATTATGTGAAAGGTAAAGTGAACTCACCCTGAGAAGCCATGTTCCTCTCAAACCACGACCTGCTTCCTGATCTGCAAGAAACAATGCGCAATTTAGTCCAATCTGCTCACAGTAAAAGCATGAAGTTGAAAGTGCCTTAAATTATTGCCTCCCTGTAGCCTGCACCTTTGAGTACAGCAAGTGCCACTCGTGACTGCTGCACAAAGAGCTGGAAAACTTTTGAAAGGTTGGAAACTTTTGTGGCTCTTTTCTCTAAACAACACAGGGTTCAGCGGAGGCTCCTACAAAGCCTCCATTAGGCAGCCATTTAGGTGCGGACGGACAGAGGAAGTGGAGCGTAGGGCGGAGGAGAAGGGAGGAGGGCACACATTCCTGCACTGGCTTTGAAGCTCAAACCCCACTCTGCAGGAGAAGTAAACAGTGGCGATGGCAGGAGAGGGCTAGACTGAACGGGAAATTATACAGAACAAGGTATGCTTAAATGGGGCCAATTCAACACAAATAAACTGTTTTGACAGTAATGCTGCACAAAAAACAGGATATGTGGGAGGCCTTGGGTTTATATATCTGTTTATCCTGGATTTCCCCCAATAGGTCAGAGCGTTCTGACAAACTGCTTCAAAAGGGCAGATTATTTCAGGATAAGCCAACTTTACAGCGAAACCCTTTCAGTTCCAACAAGCCTGTTTTGACATGTTGTGAAGAAACTGTCATGAAAGAGTTCAGAACATGCACCTGATAATATTGCTCTGAGCCCCAAAACAAAACTGGTTTGTCTGCATTTTACTTAATTTAGGAGGATGCGCCATCGCTGATTTAATCAATCTTTTTAAATCCCAGTTGGAACCACAAAAGCAAAAACACTATACAGCGGTGCAAAAGCTAATCCAATGTAGTTTAAACGCCCAGTGAAAAAATAACATAAAACATCTACATTCTCTTACAAACTGCGTAAATATGAACTCATTAGGCCTTCAGCAGAATGCACAGGGACACTAAACTCCTCGTCTCACACCGGTCTGGCCCAAGCTGTGTCATTAAAGCAGAATTTGAGTCAGAGCCCAGGCCTGCCGCTCCTAACCACAAGCACACCAACTCAATTCACTGTTCACACGCTACGCCGGGGCTCTGCAGTCTACCCCTGTATAACCCACTCCTAATGGGAGCCATATGTCCCCAAAAGACTTGAACACACACACACACACACACACACACCATCAAAGCCCTCTCAACCATTTTCCCTTCACTGCAGATTGGAAAGTTACTTCTCTCCATCTGGACCAAATAAAAGCAGTTTAAATACAATAGTAAACCAAGAGGAGTCGTATTCATATTTTGAGTCTAAAAAGCAAATGGCCTGAAAGTTAAGCTTCCTTCATTCCAATAAAGACCATTTATACTATAGTTTACAACTAGACACTTAAAAGTCAAATTGTTACACTACAAATCATGTGCCGTGTGTCTGGATGCAGTGAATTTGATAGAGAACAGGGCTAAATCTTCCTCCCTGCCCTCCACCAGCCTCCCTAGTCCATAACATCCATAACTGACCCCAATGGGCCTTTTTTATCGGCAGGAGCAGAGGCAATTGCTGCTCCAGCTCCAGTGCTGGCAGTGTAATGTGCAGGGTCAGCAGCCCCGCTGTTGGCTGCCAACAACACAATGAGCCCAGAGCCTGCAGCCCTGCGTCTGTCCAAAGTGCAGCACTGATCCTGCAACACGCTCCCGGGTGGAACATGTATAGACTGCCATAAATATCAGCTGGACTGCGCTTTTAGGAAATGTGTGTGCTGGGCAGTAAATGCAAACAACACACCCCTGCAGGATTTTAGAAATAAGCTCAAACTCCAGCATGTCAGTGGCACGCATTATTACCCCAAATGCAGCATGTGGCACATCTGTAAGACATGTTTTTATTGCATTAAAGTGCGTGGACGGAACTCAGAATCTGAGGGAAAAGAGCGCATGATGTTATCCGCACACGGAGCAGTGTCACGGAGCACACCCACGCTTCCGTCCCACAGCCTCCACAACCACACACCGAGAAACACACAACTTCCCCCATTACAGCTCAATGGACAGGACAACACGTAAAGGCGTCCCCAAAACATCTGCTTTATTTCTCTAAATGAATGACAGCCTGCTCTCACAGCGGTGTTTGTAAACCTTCACTGAATTGTTTTGAGAGATACAGGAGATACCCAAAACATAAGTGGACCTAAAGTGGATGTGAGAGCAGTGGAGTCTGTCCGGATAATAGCCCTGTCTGGGCCCCCTCCTCCTCACAGCTGCTGGATGCCCTGGACTTTCTTCAACAACACGGGCTCAGGTTTCACCAAAGGCTCCTCCTCGTCTTCCTCCAAAAGCTCCGCGGCTCCGAGGAATGTGTCGCTCTTTGTTTAAAAGGCCAACAAATTACAGCAAGTCTCGCGAATAGAAGGCAACATTGTCGACAAAATCCACGTTGTTCATCAAGTATTTGGACATTTTAATCGCAGTCCGTGGTCAAACGTAGAGGCTTTTTAACTCTGTGCTGGTAAATGTATTAAGTTCCGACACAACTTTCCACGAAGGGCGAAGATTAGCCTCAAAGCTAACGACAATATCACAATATTAATCTGTACAAACACTGGCTTCAAACTATGATCAATAATGACAATAATGTTAAATAGTTTAGGGGGAAAGTTTCAACAGCAGCGACACAAGATGAAACTACAACCGAGCAAATATGAGTCACAAAAGAGGAATGTAGCCAAGAGCAAAAGTGCCCCACACTTGGAGAGATTAACTCCATTAGTTCACACGAAGAACCACATGTTAAAACTAACGCCTCGACGAGACTAACATCATACAGCGGGCACAAATAGCACACCTCTCGCGCACACACTGCGTGAAATCGTATTATTACTGAGAACATCTGTTTAAAAAAAACACGTTTCCTGTGGGTGGCAGCGGTCAAATCCAAAAATAAAGCCAAAGGGAGCAGCTGGATTAGGGGCCGCCGCGGCAGAAACAGCAGCATCCCCGTCACAGCGCGCACACAGCGGTCCGTTAGAGGCGAGGAGAGCCCCGTCAACAGCGACAGATTCACACAGCCCGAAGTCGGAATGACGATGCCTACCCTTGTCAACTCAGCAAGTCCGTCCAGCTGGGTCCTGGGAAGTAAAAAACAACCCCCAAAACAGTAGAAACCGAAGGCAAAACCGAGGAGCTGCAGCGAGAGTCCGGCGTGCCCCCTCGCTGCACCGGTCTGGGATTAGCTGCAGAAGCTGAGACTGGAACATTTAAGATGGCGGCGCTTTTATATAGACCGCAGCACGCCTCCTGTGGCCACATATCCTGCCGTCTGCGCGCAGAAAATAGACACTCATAACAGCGTACGAGTTCATTACATGTTTGTTACATTCATTAACGCATGTTTATCAACATATTATTTAAAGTCTGCCATGAATATTGTTTTAATTGCATAAACATGATCAATATGAGTGTTTGAACACGAGTATGAATACGTGAATTAAACTAGTTCCGACGCCCTATAAAAAGGGAAATCAACCCGTTTCTCCCCCCAAAAATGGTTGTAAGTTTTAAAATTATTATGATAACTATTTTTATGAAGAATAGAGTTATTAACCCTTTATTATTACCAGATAGAAACCCATTAAGCACGTTCCATTATTAGTCATAAAATGACTAATACTTCTGCATTACACAGGTGCGAGCATGGATCACTGATATGGAGAAGGCTGTGTAGCCTTTCAGAGTTACCTAAAGTTATCAAGCGGTCTTTGTTTGCCTGTTGTCCCTGTTGTGTGGATAAACTTTGTAAGTACCATTTTTTTCTTAGTAGTCTTCAATAAGAAGATGACTGCCTTTTTGCTTTACTAGATCATGCTAAATATTTCACTTTAGGATTAATCATTCTTTCTTACCCAATTATGAGCCAGATTCAGTCATTAAAATTACACTGATCCATGGGCAAAGCAAGGTCCTTTAAGTGAATAGTGTGATCTAGCTGGCCTTTATTCTCAGATCACACAGTGCTGGCTGTTAATTTTCAAATGAAATATTTGGCTCTGTAATAAGTCAACCCTCAAAGAACCATATAAAAAGCAACATTATAGGCTGTGTTTTAGAAAGCACAGCTTTAGTTCTTGCAAAAGCCTACAAAAATACATAAATGTCAGTGCATTAGAAATAGTTACCTGGCATTGCAGGTAACACAGACCTGATGCTGTGTAAAAGTTGCCAAGTAATTTCACTTCATTTATGGTATGTGGTGGGATTACTTTCCAATAAAAAGAAGACCTAATTGAAAACAGATAAGTATCTCTGTTAGAAAGAATGTACTACATAGTGCGTGTATGCAGTATGAGTGTGCTCTGCGTCATAGTGTTGGCTAAGAAAATGACAATAATTAAAAGTTATTATGTGTGTTAACCCACTGTGGGCGTTTCTGTTACAACAAGGTGAGAGAATGTGCTGTCATTGCAGTCATACTGTCTCATACACTGTAATGTTTATTTATGTGTTGTTCTGTTTACTTTCTTACAGGAACACTCGTGAGTCAAGGAGTTCGTGAAGAGGTAAGTACAGAGAGAATACACTTGATTATATTTTATTTGTAATAATTTTGACTTGACTACACAGACATTTTATACAGTTTTACATGTGTTAGCCTATACTTGGCGTGATCAACAATAATCCAAAACAGCATTTATTAATGTATTACTTGTTTGAAGGGCACACAAGTAAACTTACAAACAAAATTAAATGTCACAACACTGTATGCATTATACACTCCCATAAATAAATGTAACATATGCATCTCAATGTCTCACTATTTAACTTTGCTTTATTAAATCAACTTGATAGGTATAACAGAAGCTTTTAGAGAGTTTACACTTCCATGTTGAATTGATCAGAATTAGATATTACAAAGAATTTATCCAGTGTGTCTGAGATTACCCATGATGCATCAGGCTGATCAGAAATAGCTCAGAGTGGAGTGTGGCTCAGTGATGACCCCGAGTGGAGCCCACACACTCTTGTTCCTGCAGCTGGAGAGGCCTTTGATCTGCTCCAGGCTCAGGACACGCACCTGCAGGTTAGGGATAAACAAGAGGCTCTCATTGGACTGATGTGTTTTAGAAAGACATTCACAATCAATGATCAATTTACTTTTCACTCATTATACTTTGTGTCTTTCTGTGAATTTGTATTTCACAATGCAAT
>JAADKR020000021.1:8098197-8109320 GCA_011763505.2 Lythrypnus dalli
TTGGAGAGGATTGGGATGAAGCAGATTGGAGTGTGCATGACATCGTGTCCCCCTGGGTTTTACGATATCCGCTCACCGGAGAGAAACACCTGCACAAGTAAGAAATCATGCATATTAAACTTAGAAATTATATCAGCTGAATTTCCAGATGTAGTGAATATAATTTGATAAAAACAACTGCTAGTAGCTTATGAGAGGACAGCCATGTGAGACACATAGTCCCCTCTGTTATAAACAGAAATCATGAACCCACTGTATATGTAAGAAGAAGAAATTGAAATAACAAAAAAACAAACTGCTCACAGCACAAGCAGAGCTATGAGGCACTTCCAGTATTTTACAATTATTTTACAAGGCCAATTTGAAAAAGAACAAGGCTTAATATAAACACACATGTCTGCTTATTCATCTGTGAATAATGTTTCTGGTGACATTAAGTGAAATCAAATGTTTGTCTAACCCTGACTCATCCATCACTCGGACATCAATCTGCCCACAGTGGCCTCTCCACTGTATCCCCGCGCACACATGGACACTCGAGACACGCTGTATATTTAACAGGCACGACACACACCATAACTTGTCTGTTTTAAATAAACGGAGGTGGTGGGTCTGTGTTTCCTTGTCAGAGTGCAGATCTGAGTGTGACTCCTGCTTTAACAAGAACTTCTGCACACGCTGCCGGCCAGGTTACTACCTCCACCTGGGCAAATGTCTGGAGAGCTGCCCCGACGGGCTGGTGCGGAGCGACATCCAGCGGGAGTGTGTGCCCAGTGAGTGCACGATTCATAAGTGATAAGATTACTAGTAAAGTAGAATGTGTTCCATATGGTTTTGTGGTCCTGTCTGTTCCCGCTGCAGGATGCCCTGTCGAGTGTGAGGCGTGTGTGAACGGTGAGCTGTGCACACGCTGCAGACCTGGGCTGTACCAACTCCACGGGAGGTGCCACCACGTCTGTCCTGAGGACTATGAGCCCAATGACAAACTCATGGAGTGCACCCCACAAGGTCAGAGGCATTTATCTGTCTGATTAAAGACACTGTTCTGTTGAGAAGCGCCTATAGCAAGTTGTTATTTTTTCTGGTACAACTCCACTGACCTTTGGCTGCTTCCCGACAGTGCACTGTGAGGTGGGTGAGTGGAGTGAGTGGAGCCCCTGCTCTCGCTCTGGGAGAACATGTGGCTTCAGGCGGGGTCAGGAGACGCGCACCAGGCTGGTCCTGCAGTATCCATCACCGTTTGGCCGCCCCTGCCCCGACATCTCAGAGATCAAGGAGTGCCTGGTCAAGAGAAGAAGGTGTCCAGGTCAGTAAAACACACTGTACATCCCTCTGCAATACATTATAATTGTCAAATATACATATGCATTAGTATGGCATATACTACGCATTATTTATTGTAGCAGCCACTGACCAATGGTAGTCCTTCCAACTTTCTGTCTGTGACATGTGGCACAGTTTCAGCTCAGTATGAAATCCAGACATTGGCGCTTGTGCTTGTACAATCAGAGCTGGTATTCTTCCGCTCAGGACCATGTCTGTTTACTCAGAGGACTGTCATTGTGGTCAGGCTGAGGACAGAGGGGAACACACGTGCGATGTTGCAATGTCTATTGAGCATGTGTCTAATGTGTGTGCTGGCAGCTGTGGAGATAAACCATCAATGATGTATATTTTCCCACGAAACTCTTGGGATTCAACCTGTAAAAGTGCTTTCTCTCTGTGCTCCTGGTAAACAGGGAATTGTGTGATCATATCTAATGAATAGGGTGCAAACAGTTTTCAGACGGGCTGTCTTCATAAAATCCCTGGTGCTCTGTGTACTCTGTGTGTGTGGATACTGAGGCCGTCGGGCCGCGGCTGCTTGTTTTTGAGACTGGGCTCTGTAGTGTTAAATGACAGATCGCAGACAGGCTGAGAGAGATCCAGCCCCCTGGGGCCTCACACTTACAGAACAAACTGTGTGTGTTTCTGCTCTCTGTGTCTGTGTGTGATGCAGCAGAAAACAGGCAGGAACAGCCAGCTCAACATCAACATCCTCCCCTTGGGAGGCATGTGGCGACCAGGGGATCAGTGATGGTTTATCTCCACAGCTGCCAACACACACATTAGAAACATGCTCAATGATCCAGATGGACCACTGCATTACAGACCAACGCACAAAAGTGTGCACATAATGGTCCCACAAGATCTATGTTTGGTTCTTAGAGAGAAACATTTGGGGTAGTGTTCGACTATGGCTGGCTATACCTTGTTACAAGTTTTGGCCCAGTACTAGAACCTCCCTACTGAATAAGAACTAATTATCGTATCTTGGGGTGTCCTCTTTGTGCTGTTTACTTCTACACACACGCTACAGGGTCAATGGTCTGACCCCCACAGCCCTGTGTAATCCTCAGCAGCCCTTCGACACCGATACATCCTCCTCCTCCGCTTTCTGCCACATCCCAACACACTCCCACAGAACAGTTACACACATCTTCATATTATCTTCATATTTGACCATTTCCTCCTTTCAATACAATCCTGCTCCTGTCTTTACAGTGCATTCTCTTAATACACTTTAGATGGTTTTACATGGTTTATTGTTTCATATACATATCAGGCCTAAAGAGATGAGCTGTGCACTCAGATGATTTGAACCATAAGGCTACGCTATAACAGATCTTTGTTGAAAAATGCCAAAGACATATTGTCTACAGAAGCTTTAGAGTTGTAAATCACTGATATCAAAGCAGGAAGAGCAATTCAATTCTTCTGTCAAGCAAAACAAAGGATGTGCACGCTCACTCTGCCCTTCACTCAACCTGTTCACCTTCAGCACTACAACCCTGGCTCATCTATTGGACCTGGCGCGAGACAGATAATTGAATTATAGAGGAGTCAGACGGGGGTGTTGGTCGCTCACACACATCCTGGTGGTCATGTGGCGGGCATTCCTCTCTTGGGGCAGTTTTTAGCCTTTAATCCGCGCCTGGCTCCCGCCAAAAGCTCCCCGGACGACACAGCGCCTGCCAGAGAGGATATGGCATCATTAAAATACACAGTGCTCCTTCACCCATACACACAATATCCATCACTTTAGAGGACAATGCACTGGACTGCAATCATTTCCTGTGCCCGCTGCTGGATTATTTTATAGTTACAGGCATCTGGAAACATATTCACTGTTTTTACAGGAAGAGACACCACATTCCCATCTTATTATTCAGAGATTATGGGATATGGGATGTCCCATACAAGAAATGATGACAAATAATGGGGCACTGACACATATACATAGCACTGACACACACAGCAATTCTTTGCAAGACAATAGCACAGTGTTTTGTACAATGAATGTATTATATTATAATGTTCTTGTGTGTTAAATTAATTTATACACTGTGAGATCAATAAAGTCATAGCTTATCTTTGGCACAACTAATATTCCACACTAAACACTAAAAGCACCACAACAAAAACTAAACTAAACTAAACAACACAAAACCTTTATTTCACAATTGATTGCTTGCATTGCTGTTGAAATAATGGCTTTGTAAATATGAGCGTACAGTTGTCCAAACCAAGGTGTCTCAATGGGCCCCATTATCCACTTGTCAAAGTGGATAATGGGTTTATAAAATCCTTAGAAAATGGTTCAACTAGCCAGGACAGAGACAATGAACGCAAGGGGGACTTCCTGTGTTTATAGAGAACAGAAGCAGAACAGAATGAGTCAATGCAGTGGAGTCAGATCACTGCATCCATCAGGCCAGAGAGGTCAGGAAGAGATGATACTGTAGTTACATTTATACAGACTAACTGGGACTCTGTTATGTTCAAATTCAATTACCTGTGTTAGATGTTCAAACTAAATACAGATCTGGTCAGTGATAAAAAAAAAGAAAGAAAATTATACACATCACTATCTTACTGATGTATGAAAAATAATGAGGCAAATGAGATATTTTAAAGACTTTAATAATTGGCTGTACTGGACTTGGGGAATTGTAAAGCTAATTTTAAGCTGCATGTGAAGCAGGGGAAAAAATGGTTTACAGGACTTTTTAGACAGTAACTTGCCATATAGACACTTGGTTGTAGACTAGATGGAGTCCTTCCTAGAAATCTTGACTTTGATTAACAGATAGTGAGAGGGAAAGTGTGGGGGAACAGGAGGCTGAAAGCACAGAGATCTGTCTGCACTGGTGCCTAATGCCGACTTCAGCAGTTTCACAATCCCCAATAGGCAGTCAACCATCAGCCCCCTGTGCCTCTCCTCTCCCTCACGCACAGACAGCCGCTCTACAACAACAGGAAGGGCCTGTGCGTGCACTCACAGTCCTGTCTCCAACCTCCCTGCAGGCGGAGCTTCTATTATCATTAATAACTCTATCTGCAGCAGAGATAAACCTGGAGCATACCAGCACTCCTGGGTTTGTTTATGACATGATGGTGCAAGAATAGATAAATTAGGGATTTATTTAAAGTCTTTCTATTTTGGACAATGGCAGAAGCAGCAGCTGGCACCATGGCTGTAGGTCAACACTGACATCTTGTGGTGTAATGAAGCATTGCACACAAAGTGAAAGTTTTGAGAGTTTGGGGTGTTCTTTCTCTCTAATCATATCAGCACAATGTCAAGCAATATGTTGTTTAAGTACAACTACAATGCAAACATTTTATTTATATAATTTATGACCCAAAATTCTTCAAATTACTTTTTAAGAGCCACTCACCCCCTGCCAGACGCTACAAACATTTGGAAATCGCGCTTCAAGGGGGTGTCACCCGGAAGACCATTGGGCTTTGGGGTGGGGGTGCTATGCTAAACTATGCTAATAGACATCTCACCTGAAAATTGATATAAAGACACTCGAAATGTTCGCTATTCCTCCTCCAACTCGCTCTTGCTGGTGCGAGACTGAGCCAAATTTACACCTGACAGAGGTCGGGCTGATGAATCACGTGATGTCGTCACGTGGCTCCAGAGCCAATCAGAAGGACGAATGGAAATTTAAATGCATACCTGTATTTCACCTGCAGATGGATATGGATGGATATATTTATCAATTTCATATTTTCTATTATTATTTTTTATATTTAAATAAAATAGTTTTGTCTCATATCTACTTCCATATTAGGTGGAGTAAAATGCTAATCTTGCAATCAACCTGCTCCTGCTGTCAACACAGATCTATTCCATCTTCTTCTCCAAACAAACAAAATAAAGTATTACACATATTTGAACAAGGCTGTGTGTACATTTTGAGGTTAAACCTTGAAAGATTTTTTTTTTCTCTGCAGGTCGAGGGAAAAATAAAGACAAAAGAAACCGCAACAACAGGAGAGACAAAGCCAGTCAGGAGGTGCTCCGTGACAGGAAGAGGGAGCGGGACAGGGACCCGGGCGAGAGGGACAACTCTGACAACAGGAACAAAACTGAGCAGAGGAGACGCAGAGACCAGCGCTCTGACCCTGTCCCTCCTGAGGACACTCAGCTCAGCAGGAGTGTCCCGGGGCAAGACTGAAGTCCCATTCTCATTCTCCGCACTGTCTCCATGAGCCCCTGTCTGCAGGGGTGTTGCTGCTACCTATATCTGTTTTTGGATAAACTTTATGCACAGACAGGACGGGGAAACTACAACCACAAGTCTTGGGCCACAAACAATATGTTCACATACGTTCATAACTTCTTCCATTTCCACCACTGTGTCTCTGCTAAATAAAACAAGAGGAACAAGAGATGCTACTGAGACTGCTGTTGGGACAACAGAGAAAGAAAAAAAAAACTAGCTGGAACTGTGTGCACAGACAAATGGACTAAGAAGTTATACAGTACTATTATGCTTGTTGATGATTATTTAATGGGTATCTAGTACCAGGCTGTTTTTTGAATGTAGATTTGTTTGTTTCTGTTCACTAGATCTATTTACTTTGTTCGCAAATTTTGTAAAGAAAATACATTGTGATAGTTCTGCCATTTTGACACCTTTATGACAAATGTATGGCAACATAGACAAATGTAAACTAGAGAGGAAACCTGATATTCTGTGTACATGTTGCTCAAAGCTAGTTTGATGACATTCAGATTTGTAACATGCCTGTCTGCCATTGATTTTCTTAATGTAAATTAAACTGCTCTCAGTGCATCTCCCTGACCAGAATCCAAAAGCACCTGTATGTCAAATAAAATGTAAATTTGAGTATTTTTTTGTTGTTTCTACCATCATGTGCAATTTATTTAAGGTAAATACTGAGGATCAAATCTGTACTACTCCAAAGGTCAGCTGTTATGTCACCTAAGGCAACCTTTAACAACACTCAAGCCGACCTTTAACCAGGGTTACACCTAAAACTCAACTATAAGAAATATATATATATATATATATATATATATATATATGCACACACACAATTATTTTGCATGTATGTCAGAGTACTTATGTGTTGGTCTTCGTGAAAGTGGGAATGAATAAGAAAAATCACTTTTTGGTCTAAACCAGTTTATTGTTGGAGTGAGTTGCTTCTCAGTAACATCTATATGCATCTGGTTTAGTGCATTTCCTCAATATTAGAGCAGATAAAACCCTGTATTAACATGAAAATATACTTTGTTCTGGAATTTACACTTTCAAAACTGGACAAATGCTTATACAGTATGACAATAAATTAAAAGTGCAAGGCAAAGTCACATTTAAAAGAAGGAGGTACAGTGAATGATCCTTCCAGGACTGCTGAATCAAGGTTACTGCTAATAAAAGAGGAAAAACAGATGTTTGGGTTGTCTCCAGATGCCGTAGAGAAGAAACATCAACCACAGACGATCCTCTACAAACCAAAAGCTGTTCACTTCATGTTGGCCACAAAGTCCTCGCCTTTTTTGATGGAACCTTTGAGCTCCCCAATAGCATCTGCCACCAGCTGCTCTTCAAAGGCAGACAGCTTGCCCACGCCGAGATTCTTCTCAATGCCATTCTTGCCCAGGAGAAGAGGAGTGGAGAAATACTTGCACTCAGTCTCCTCAGAGCGGACAAAGGCACACTCCACCACACCTTCCTTTCCATTCATGGCGTCCAGGAGGGAGAAGGTGAAGCGGGCACCAGCGTAAGCCATGGACAGTGTGGCAGATCCGGCTCCAGCCTTGGCCTTGACCACCTCAGTGCCGGCCTCCTGGATCCTGCCTGTGAGGGCGCTCAGCTGGTCAGCGGGGAACTCGACCTTTGGTGTGCACTGGGAAATGAGGGGGATGATGGTCTTTCCAGCGTGACCTCCAATGACCGGCACGTTGACCCGAGCTGGATCCAAGCCCTTGAGCTCTGCCACAAAGGTATTTGCTCTGACAATGTCCAAGCTTGTGACACCGAACACTCTGTTGGGGTTGTACACTCCATGTTTCTTCAGGACCTCTGCTGTAATGGGGATGGTGGAGTTCACGGGGTTGGCGATCACGCAGATCATGGCCTCGGGACAGTTGCGGGCGCAGGCGTCGGCCAAGGTGGCCACAATGGTGGCGTTGGTGTTGAACAGGTCGTCGCGGGTCATACCGGGTTTACGGGGCACTCCTGCGGGGATCACGACCACCTCACAGCCCTGGAGAGCGGCGTCCAGCTGGTCTGCGCCAATGTGTCCGGTCACATGGGCCCGGGTCTCGATGTGGCTGAGATCTGCGGCCACCCCGGGAGTGTGTGCGATGTCATACAGGGAGAGTTGGCTCACCAGCGGGCTGTTCTTCAGGAGCAGGGACAGGGGCTGGCCTATCCCGCCGGACGCCCCGAGCACCGCTACCCTGGCGTTGTTCTGCGCGGAGGTGGACAGGCCGCGGACCAGGCTCACGGTGGGTCTTACGGCTCGGGAGAACATTTTGAGGGTGACTTAAGTTTGTTGGTTTAACGTGAAACACCTGCAGAGCCGCTCTCCTCTGTGACACCAACGTCCTTTAGCCACGAGCGAACAGGAAGGACCTCTGACGCGCAAGCGCAGTAGAAGAGCGTAGTACGCGCTTACGTCATCCTGCGTCAGGACGTACAGATACGTAGTTGTCTTTATCCTTTGGGTTCTTTTTTCGGAGGAAAACAAAGCAGACATAATCAGCAGAAGATTGTTATGACACATTTATATGTATAGCCATTATATAAATGCACGGCACGAGCTCGCCGAAATCCTAAGGTACACCATGTTCTCGAGTGTCTGTGTCGTGAGAAAACGCTTTCCTTTGCTGTTTGTGTCGTGCTAAAATAAGCTAATGTTAGCGTCGCTTCAAATGCATCCGTCTACTGAAACCGCTGTAGTATTGTTACATCTAGACATCTGCTTTTGCTAGTCTTAAACTCTGTGTGCTTATTTCGATTACAGAAAACGTCTAGTTTTAGTTTGTTTACTTTTGTGACTTCTGTTATTTATGTCAACTTACTACTTTGTGACAAGCGCTCGATAAATTCCGGGTTGAACAGTTTTTTGTTATCTATAATGTACGTAATATTTCGAATTCTTAATAAAGCTAGAGAGCTTTAGGTGCATGTAAATGCCGAAATCCCTCTTTCCCACTGATTAGTCCCATTCAACAGAGCAGTCCTTTGTTCAGCTCAGTCAAGTGACCTCCTCGTATTTCCAAACAGAGCTAAACAAATTAACCCTCATTTCAAACAATGTTTTAACATCAGGCTTACTGCTGGATTTCTCTACTATCTCTCTATAGTTTAGCTTTGGACACATCTAAAAAGGCTTCAATTGCAATTATTGAATTGAAATAACATTCAAATGTTTTTTTCTTTTCAACAGAGTCAAGTCCATTGTTCCATGAGCCTTACTAATGATACAACAGCATTAAGAGCATCTCCTGTAAGTACCAATTGCATTTGTCCATTATTTTGAAAACCAAAAGGAATATACAATATTCACTAACATGACTGGTTGTCTCTACAGTTTCTTGAGGATGGCGAGTTGCAGTGAGGTAGACCACTCTGTGAGTTCACTGCCATCCAGTAAAAAAGGCAGTGGTGGCAGTGGTGGAAGTGGAAACAATGCAGAATCTCCATGCTCTGGCTCCAATAATCCATCTGCCTCTCTGCCTGTACCGGAGTGTGCCATTTGTCTGCAGACCTGCATACACCCGGTACAGCTGCCATGCCTCCATGTATTCTGCTTTTTGTGTGTGAAGGGAGCATCTTGGCAGAGCAAGCGCTGTGCTCTCTGCCGCCAGGAAGTTCCTGAGGACTTTCTTGAAAGGCCGACTCTGCTCTCTCCAGAGGAGTTAAAAGCATCTGCAGGAGGCAGAGGTGGAGCAGCTAGTGACCATGCCTGGTACTACGAGGGACGCAATGGATGGTGGCAGTATGATGAACGAACCAGCCGTGAGCTGGAGGACGCTTTTTCTAAAGGCAAGAAAACTGCAGAGATGCTCATCGCTGGCTTCCTATATGTTGCTGACCTTGAGAATATGGTGCAATATCGACGCAACGAGCATGGTCGGAGGCGCAAGATGAAAAGGGACGTTTTAGACATCCCAAAGAAGGGTGTAGCTGGACTGCGCTTGGACACTGAGAGTGTTTCTGGGGGAAGTGCAGCAGTGGGGAGAGAAAGTTCGGCTGATGGTGCCGACACATCTGTGCCAGGCGCACAGCAGCAGCTCACAGCTCCACCCATCACAGTGAGACCCCCCACTTCACTTGGCGCTCAGCCAGGAAGCACTAGCCCGTCTCTGGAGGAAGTTCTGTCCCAGCTTCAGCTCAGCCCCAGACCTATGCCTTCACAGGAGCGCTCAGAGCCAGGAGAAGGAGAGGAAGAGGAGGAGGATGAAACCTCACCCTCCAGATCATCAGAGCCGCACACATCTGTGGACGAGTCTGGCTCCGGAGACTGGAGCGACGATGAAGACGAGGAGGAAGAGGGTGGGGATCAAGAGGAGTCCTGGGAGGAGAGGCCAAGAAGGCAAAGACTGAACCCAGAAGACAGAGTCCCTCCTGGAGCAGAATCCACTTCTCCCTCCCCCAGTCGGAGATCCAGGATGCCTGATGGCCAGTGTACAGTGACAGAAGTGTAGCCACAGATTGTCAAATGTTCCAGTTTATTAATTTATTCTTCATTCACTGCAGACACTCTCTGTCAGAGCCAATGTGTGTGGATTGCTTGGAAATGTAAAGTGACATCTCACAAGTTTTCATCATCAGTGACGTAACTGTACTCAGAACACTTGAGCAAACGATTCTGAATACAGTGTGCTGAGATGCCACCTTGCGCATTTCTATCGATCATACAAGGTGATTACACCATAATTATGGCAAAGTCACAATAATTCTGCAAAGCCATTTGCTCCTTGGCATATCAGGCTTATTTAGGTGAGACACACATCTGTTGCCTCTTTACAGTTTTGTAACACTCTGCTTACAGAAATCTGAGGCTGATCCATTTGTTCAAAGTCCACAGTGACCCGAGTCAAATGTAATGGAAGCATTCTGCAACATTTCAGTCTAAATCATGGACTTTTTGGTCGATTACAGTTAGAAGTGGCTGAATAATTGCTAATATTGAGATGACTACTCACTTAATTTAAAACCATTTCAAGTTCACAGATTTTGACTCAATGTTTTAAGATTTAGATTCACCCCCAGTTTCAGAAATGTCCAAAGCATTTAAATAAAATATTTACTAACAGATTGTGAACGTTTTTACTCTTGCCTCTTACTCTTTAACATCAGTGTTTATCTTTGACACTATTGAGGACTATGTGGCCCAACATTGTTCCTTGTCTAAATTGATTTTAACTGTGTTTTTACACTTCTGAATGTGTCCACTTGAAGAGAGATATTCACTTCTGGTTGGCCGATGGTGGATTTTTCTTTTTGTTGTTATTCTTTTATGTTAAGTAGACATTTCTATTTGTTTTCTATTTTCCTGTACACGTAGATCCTTTTTAGAACAGTACACTTGTTTTTGTGCTCATGTAGACACTTCAGACATGTTTTTATTTTTGTTTAACATGCTTTGAATGGAAACTAATAAAAATTATTATTGTTGCTTGGTCCTGTTGTGACTTTTTGTTCTACTCTGTGACCGTTTTTGCAGTTCAATTACTGCGTATGCTGCTTCAAATCTAATGAAGAGAGGACCCAAACAAAATAAAACATGGGATTGATGGGTAT
>JAADKR020000021.1:8366402-8378783 GCA_011763505.2 Lythrypnus dalli
TATTGTGAGTCCAGAGACATCTTATCATAAAGCACTAAGCAGCTTTGACAAATTGGAAAGCATTAGCAATTTTATTCCTCAAAAACACAGAGCTTATAAATCCTGCGTCATAATAACAATATACACAGATATTTAAAGGCAAAGGATTCTCCGAGACGGACTCTTTCTATGGCTCAGGTTAAAAGCCATGGGCCATGACTGAGTACTTATCATTCTTCCCTCATGGTTTTTAATTTCTGGGGCGGTCTGTGTCCTTCTGGAGTTCACGTATTCTCCCCATGTCTGGATGCTCTTCCTTCAGGTGCTTCAGTTTCTCCCATTAACCTAAAACATGCACACTACGGCTGCAGGCATAGCCACTTCTACCATAACTACTGGAAAGTGTTCCCAGGCACAGTCAAGGATAGATCAAGTACAAAGAAACAATGACACTGTTCCACTGTACACATCATTTCACTTTAAAGTGCTCTTATATATAGCACCCATACTGCATTAATTGACCACTGACTCATGACAACTAGTATATAGCTCTGAATTGCAGTCGGTTCCATATATCCGGCATATACTTTATCTACACTTGTCACACTTATTGGAAATACATTTTCTTTTTTCTATAATGTACAATTCAAATTCTGCTACTTTAACACTGGAAGGAACCAGAAGAAAACACTTTACATTGACTGTGGTGCTCATATGCAATGTGCTCCTTATACCCTGTGGTGTTTTCAGCACAACTGAGAGCACACACTTCATGTTCCTGATATTTTTGTGATTATATGACATTTCTGCAATAGAGAGGGAAACTGCTTTTTCCACACAGCAATGGTGCAAAGGGAGAGACATTTAGAAAGCAAGCAGAAGGCAACAGGGTATTGAGATTATTCAGGCGGACACAAGTACGCCGGAGAAAGTTGCAAACCTGAGACATAGGGAAAAATAGAGCAGCCGTCAGCAGAAAAAATAATAAATACAAAAGAGCATAGGGAGATTGGCTCTGAGCAGACTTTTCATCGCTTGTTGTGTTCGATTTCAGGGATACTTCGGAATAAGACACCAGTACAACTCACAGTGGGGTGATCATGGAGTGGAGAAAAGCCTTTTACAACAACAAAGGAAAGATGTGGTGAGAATTTACCTCCTGTTCATAACTGCTTACACTGGAAATTTTACACTTTTCTTCCATTTATTGGGCGGTGCATGCACATAACTGAGCTTAAAGTGGAGGCTCAGCACATTTACCCATGAAGCTCAACACGCGCCAATGCCCAACAGGCATCAATAATTGGAACGCAATCTCACTCTGTCTCGAAAAGTCCATCTCACTTTCCTCTCCAGTACTGTACATTTCTCATATGTTCCACAAGTTATACTTTAAATCCTATTTCCAGCTCCCTCTATATCAGCCGCATGACAACAATTTCATGGAAAGGTCACGTATAGGCCATGACCTTATACTATGAGAGCTTACTTTATTGCTGGATTGAGCCACTATGTGTATTTTTCACACATGGAAAATTAACAAAAAATATTGAATGATGATGATAAAAATAATTATGCATTTACAGTCAATTACTGTAAAATGGACACCATATACCATAAAACCATAAAAAAGATTAATTCATTTAGCTTACACCAGCAGTCATCAACCAAATGCAATGCAGCTGTAAAATCTTAATATCACTAATAATATAGTTAGTTCCATAATACTTTTGTAATTCGTCATGGGAGCTCTGAGAAAGCGTGCTGTATGTTGAACCATTTCCAGTGGCTTCACATGAATCACATCCTTGTGGTTCTAATTGCTCTCGCTCCACACTGTGCAGCTCTTTTTCTACTCATTGCCAGCAACAGAATCACTTTGTGGTCCCACGGGTATTGTTTGAACTGAAAAGGCCCAACCTTTGCACTCTTTGATTTTGAAATGCATGTTCTTGTGGGAAATGGTGAATTGCTTATTACACTTTACAATGGAAGCTGGATATAAACTGTGTGTAATGTTACTGCTTACTAGATTCTTAATCTGCTTTAATTATGAAGGAACTACATAAATCAATGTGTAGCATTATGACTGAATTGAGTAAATGCTCTTCTCGGCTGTCGATATTAGGACAAGTTAACTTTTTATTTTCAATCAAAGCGTGTTAACAGTTCTCGCACTGCATCTCATTTCTCTAACACAGTTTTTGGGGAGCCAATCACAGAGCAGGGAGGGACAAGACCATGACTTGTACTCTCTGAGCTTGTAGTTTTTTTATGCTTCCGTATCTAAGATGGCAGCAGACATGAAGCTCTCTTTCATTGTAGCTTTAGACCATTTTTAAAAAATAAGCCGTTCTTCCTCGTCTAATTTTCATCACGCTGCAAACGTCATCAGGTAAAGCTGATGCGATTGGCTAATGGTGCGTTCGGGATGACTGGGAACTGGGAAACTTCCAACTGAGAAAAATGCTCAAACTGGGAAGTACGGGAAAATGTCCACATAACATTGTATTAGCTCCTGTTGTAGCATTAGCCGTTGTGTTTACATACGACTTTATTCAGCTGAAACGCTCTGAGGTCGGGTCTCGTCCTTTTCAAGTGGGAAAAATGGAAGTGCGTTAGGAGACAATTAGGTCTAGTGGAAAGCAATGTCAGAATATACAGCAGATTACTTGAGGTTACTGGGTTTGTGGTCATAGAGCGGTGTATCATTGCTATCAGTATGGATTTTTACTGCTATGGTATTGGCAAACTGGGTGCGGTTGGATCTCTTCCCACACATTTGACATCGGGACTGTTAATCTACTTCCTAATAACGCCATTAGCTCGTACATCTGCTCCACGACTTTAAAAAATCCCATGGCAAATGTTTGGGAAGCAAAGGCAACGACTGCTTTTCCATCTCAGCAGCTGAATTTTGCACATCTCCTTCATGCTGCACTTTGATTTCGGGTTTAATACTTCAAAGCAAATTTCTAATGATCTTGTTAAATCAAACACATTCATGCTTTGTCGTTGCTACAAGCTTTAAGCGTGTGACACAGTCCACTAAAGAAGTACAACTCTCAGCAAAGCTACATCAATGTGCGAATAACACTTTGAATAAATACATTGGAGGTCAATCATTTGGCAATTGATAGGAAGTAATATTTCTGACAATGAGAGTACTCTGGTAACACTATAAAGCACCTACTCATCATCAGAGTGCTTTGAGTGAGCTTTTCTAAAGGAAGGTTCATTCATAACTTACCTTGTAGATAGAAACTTACCTGGACTAAAATATGGGAATGCAATTTCAAACTGCTTCAGAAATCACATACTTTGTTAAGGCTTTACAATGTGCAAGGATTTATGATTTATGAAGCATTCTGAAAAATCATGAATAAGACTTCTCTTCATGTACTTACAAATGATTCAGTAATAACTATATATAATATGTGTGTGTGTAAATGTTTTATAAATAGTTTGACAGGATGTGTGAATGGTTTACAAATGCTTTGATACAATGAACCTGTCTTTTATAAATGCTGCAGCAGAATCTTGAGTCTTTTTTAAGGGACAGATATTCCCCAGCACAAGATCATTAAAGACACTTAAATGTTATTTCAGTCTACATTGAACAAGCTGCTTACTTTTTGGATTGTGTTGCTTGGTTTCATTTAATCATTTCATCTTGTACAGACTGACTGTAATGACTCACATTATTGTAACAATGTTATGTTTTGTCTTTTAAGAAAAAACAGAAAAAAGAATTGAAGCTTATTTCTTTCTCTCCACGTTGGACCACTTTATCTTTCAATTACCAGCAGAGTTTACAATCTAAACATTTGGTGGAGCAGTGCATGACTGAAGGAACGGATGGAAGACTGCAAATCTCAGTCATAGCCGCATCTGTCACTTAAATGCAAGAAAGACCAAGTAAACGATTCCCTTATGGCCCATTCTGTACCAGCTCCAAACTGTGCATAAATATCCCTCTATTTTCCTTCCCTTCGCTTTATGGTTGAAAATATTTGCATGACTTCCTCTAATAATTCTTCCAGTTTAAGTGGGTTCAAGGTTGCACGGGAGCAGACCTGCACGTATCCTTTTTACACAAATTGCACTATAGCCTGTTATTTCCTCAGATGTTGCAATCAGTAAAATTATAACCTTCTTGCAATGACATTAACCCACCTTTTGGCCACTGCTATTTCACGCCACATAAAGTCCTCCATAGAAACGTAATAGCTAATAAAACTCAGGGGTAAGTAGAGGTTTGATGGTCAATGGAACCTCACTGCTGTAGGCAAATAAGTACTGTACTTTAACCGGCTATTGATTGATTTTTGGCGCACTCCAGAATGCACAATCGCTGGTTTACACCGACAATAGATGGCTCTCAGTGATATGTGGAGAAACTCAATACTGTAGTGAGAGGACGCAGTGCCCTTGAACCATCTTTAAAAACAAGACTGAACTTCGGGATACTCTGAGTCAGTGACCCCGCCTTAATGCAGACAGATAACCTGACCGACATTTTCATTTCACCTTGGGACAAACCTCCAGTGTCACTGAACCCTCTAAGCTGCTTATGCCGTTCTCCACATGAGAACCTTTTTCTTGTAGATGTGGGATACATACTCAGTTTCACAGTGATATATTGACAGTCTTTCCCTTTGGCAGACGGAGAGGGAAGGTGTAAATCTCCTGCTCGGCTGTGAAGATGGGCCACGGCGTATTGGCGACCGAGTGACACAGGTGACAATTAGCAAGCAATTTTATTACATTTATTTTCATATTCAGTGGATATAAAATCAAATCTATCATTTATCAATCTATGCAGAAGAAAAACTTAACCATCAGTTTAGTAAAAGCAATATTTAAAGATTTGTCATTCATTCATCTTCCGCTTAATTCATTTCAGGATTGCTGCCCATTGCACAATGCACCAGCCCCTCATGGCTCCTCTCGTAGGTGGTGGGTCCACAGGAGGCACCGCTGAGCCAGGAGACGCAGCTGATCTGGTTAGTTCTATCTTCCATTCAGGCTCTCATTCATAGACCAGTATAGGCAGACACAGAATGAGGGTGAAGTGTCTTGCTCAAGGACACCACGACAGTATGCACATGTGGAAGCAAGCTTTAAACCGCCAACCCTCCAGTCACAAGACAACCCGCGCAACCATCTAGCATTAATGAAAACAGTCAATAAAACATAAATGTAGTCATCAGTCATTCACAATTAAAAACAATGAATGCAAAACAAAATACTTTCAGATGTAATCTCTGCTAAATCTGTTCCACATTGCAGCCCCATAAAACTGAAAAGCACTCTTGCATACAGTACAAATCACCTTGACTCTTTTTGGAAAGTAAAGTGTTCCAATATACATCCATTTAGTCTCTGGACAGCAGACGGTCAAGGTCAATTTTATTTATTAAGCACATTTACAACAACAGCAGCTGCCCCAAGTGCTAAATGCTGCTTAATTTGGAATAAGCTCCATTTGTGTTATTAGCGCAGACTTAAATGCTCGGCTGTGATGTTTCTGGGTGCACACAAAGACCTCCACACCAAAGGCCCTGCCACCTCAAGTTTTACATTAAAGGCCTTTAAAAGCAGCTGATTTGCTAACCTTCCTCTGATCTCGCCGGGGCATAAAAGACAAAAGCTCTCTCAGTCGCAAGGCCATTTAAGCATTTAGAAACAAACATGAGGACCAGGTCCTTGGGTTCGGGGCTGGAGAGGGGCATAACTGAGTAGATGCTTAGTAGTCTGTAGTATCAGTGTTGTTTCTTCTACTTCAATGAGAACTAGAAAACTATTAACTCGCATTCAGTCAATTTTACTTTCCCCGGTTTATTGCCTTAAGCCTTGGGCAAGGTACTGGGCAGCTTTTTAACAAGGATGACTCGCATGCATAACTATTTTTCTCATCCTTAAACAGATAATTTCAGTTTCTTCAATCCATGTACAATGAGTATACTAAGGGAGGGAATAGGAATAGCAGTACTTTAGTCATTTGATAGCTCATCCTCTGAAAAATTAAAGGTATTCCCTCTAAAAGTCACTTAATATTGGAAAAAATCACTTCAGCCATCTGGATTTTTAGGCTTGACTTGTCATATTCCCATTACAATTAAAAAGAGTCAGGGTTGTTGCCTTTTTGCAATCTTATTCTCACTTTCATCCATTACAAACAGTTTTATTTGATGAAATTGCGGGCTTGTAAACGGTGAGAAGTGTAAAAAGACGTGCTAATGACAGAGTTGCTAACCACTCCACCACTTTACACTTTGATATTGACTTTTAGAGGCCCCTGCGAGGCTTAAAATACCCCTCCAGTGTTGACAAAGTGTACAAATAACAGACGACGCTCACTTATTAAAGCCATTTGAATGGGTAATTTTCTCCCCAGCAGGGATTTTAATTTGTTATGCAGGGAAGCAACAGATACAGTACTCGATGCTGATGTACAAATTGCACGTATTTGTTACTGCCTCTGTGCTTTCCTTCACATCAGTGCTCTATTTTAAAAGCACATAGTTTGAGATCAGATACATATTTCGCCCACCAGTAGCTCGAGTACTTTCTTGTTCCCATTAGAGTTTTGTCACACCTGGCACTTTTTTTCTTTTTTCCTATCCACCAGCAGAGTACAGTAGTGTTCCAGGCGCCAACTAAAAGGTGTTTTTCATCATTTCTCCATCTCCCTCAGAGGAACAAATCATGTAGCTGGCGTTTGCTTATTACTCCCCTCCTCTCGTCCCAATCAGCATTTTCTCCTTTTGATCTTTTATTCATACGATTAAGTCTGTGTATCGCCAGACGGTTCATTCTACATCTCCGTATATGACGCGGCCGGATCTTTGATGTCGGCTGTTTGCTGTGTGCAGTCACTTTGGTGAGCGGCCAGAATAGAGTTTTGCTAATTATTGCTGGTGTGGGAGCGCTTTCCAACCTATTAATTATCCCACTTTTAAATGGTATGACCCCGAGCGCACATTCACCACTCCTTAGATTTCCCCACCTAAGAGACTTCCCTTAACCCGGAGTAACCTTGCAGTGACTATGAGGCCTTAATTTAAACATTTGCATTTAGCAGGGTTTTTAACTACGCCCCTGATGTGAGTTTCTGTGACAGTGCGGCTACATTTTCAGAACTAATACAAGCTCGTCTTTGAAAATAAAGCATCGCGGGCCCCAAGTGTATCTGCTAACATCTTAGAGATTCGCTCCTCATTACATTTCTCTTGTTGCACCGCTGTTTGTGCCGCTCACCACCATTTTTCACCTGCTTAATATAAAGCGTTACCCCCATCTGTTTCTCCCCCGGCTTCTTTATCAGACAAGGACTTGTAATCCATCTATCCACTGCCCTCTTTTCATTCTTGTGTTTTTCCCATTTGTTGTTCGTGTTGTCTTTCAATCAATACAGTTAACCCTATTTTGTTCTTGTTTTCTCAAGTCTGCCGCTTTCCCATGCTCGCGAACCCTTTTGGAAAAAAGATAAAGGCTGTAAGGTTGTTAAATGTCAAAGGAACAAAGCACATAAACAGGCCTTCTCTCCGGGGACTAGGTATAAAGTTAATGAGGGGGGGACTGAGTGTGGAAGCTAATAAGCTTAAGGTGGGGAGATTCTCCTTGTGTAAACTGCAGCACAGTTGGATTATTCATATTTATGCTTTCCAAAATAGATCTGAATCATTTTGATGTTTTTTTATGCCAGTTTTTCTTCCAGCTCCATTTGCCACGAGTTTTACCTCCGAGTGTTGCCTTTAGCTAAAACACTAGTGCTGCATTGATGGTGATCTTAGCAGGCATGTCTGCAAAGTTGCCATTGCTGATTTTTCTCTCTGAGCCGCATATAACTTGCTGAAATGTTTGATTTTATTTATTTTTTTGTCCTAGAGCAATAGAGCAGCCGAAGGATTTTTCACAATGGCATGATGTCAGAGTTAGTAAAAGCGTCATTTACATATACAAGCAGAAAGAATAGCAACAACTCTGATGTGTTGCAGTCCTAGTTCTGACATGTTGCCCACGTGAGCTCGTATATCCCCCAGTCCTTCACGTCCCTGCTCCCTGGACATTGAAGGTCCATACCTGACCAAGCAGTGGCTTATCAGTTGTGTGTGAGGGTCAGATGCAGACAGATTCCTGTGGGGGACTGCAGCTAATCCCACCCAGTTCTTACTCTATCAACCCCCTGCAGCTGCACTCTGCCCCGGCTCACCAACACAGGTACACACACACACAAACACACACAAACACACACAGCAGAAGCCATGCGTGAAGGCTCCAGCTTGATGTATGCCACAACACATGCATCTTCCCACCAGCCGCAGCAAACGGACACAGCCACAGAGTGTTCATCCCCGAAGGCACATGTGTTACGGCCGCACTCACACCAGACTCCTCCAACTCCAGCCCTCCTCTTATACTGTACACAGACAGCTGACAGCACCTCGGGGCCAGCTTCAGGCGGGACGGGGACCTCTGGCCCCTGTGCCATGGACACCTCTGCAGCCGTCACTCCTCATACACCAGCGCTGCTAATCACAACAGTCACAGCAGCCTCCCTGTGGGTGCAGCCCAGTGCAGTTGGCTGACTGATTATCTGGCTGGTTACACAGACATTCCTCTCCCTCTTAAAGACACACGCCATGCACAACAAGTGCATATGTGCATCTCCTCGGGATGCTTAAACTAACATGCCTTGCTACACGTCAAATGCACACCATGCAAGTGCAGGAGAATTAATGTCATTATTAAACATTCATGTATGGCTGTACACGGACCCCAGGCCCACCATAACAACAGGAGCATCAGTGACTGGGACTGCTCATCAGGCAGCTGCAGACTCAATAGGACTGAAGACCAGTCTCCTGAGCCCACCTGTCGATTCCACTGTGGAGACAAGCCCCTCCTCTCAACAGAGACTCCTGAAGAATCCAGCTGCCAGCAGGAAAAAGGAACTTACACACTTCACTCCAAGGATCCAGCGTAGTTTTCCTTTGCTGCATAAGCAATGGAGATAAACAAGTCTACTGAGGAGCACAGGCAGGATACAAATCTATCACAACAGCCTGTGAATGAGACAGATTAATATCAGCCTGTCCACAGACACTTTGAGAATTGAAGTTGCACAAAGCCCCAAAATGTATTTTATTCATCTGGAATAGATGGCTGAATAAGCTGCCATTCACACAACATAAAGTAAAGCTGTGAACTTGTATGTGAAACAAACACAGCAGGGCCACAAATACTGATGTGGCATGTACAACTCCATTTCGTCTCTGGTGAGGAATTATACTTGGAGGATGTTTGTCCAAAGGACAACAATTCCATTGCCCTCTGCTGCTTCATAATTAGATGAGATTACATCAGGATCAAGCTGTTTCCCCATTTGTTAGGCCAGAGGAGAGCAGGGGGCACACGGAGATGCACCCTTTTGGACAACTAACCTTGGACATGGCTAATGAGCTGGAAAAGACATTCGTGCTGTTTTGTAAAATAATGTAGGATTGGAGTTTGACATGCAGTAATGTGTCTCTTCTGTTTGTCAAAATGAATTAGATTTAGGCTTATCTGTGGTATAAGTCTGAATAAGTCAGGCATATCTAGTTGTGACTACATAGAAAAAAACTGTTATAAATGTCCTTGAAAGGTTTGTAAACCTTCTTCATACTGAATTCAAGTATTTTGGTTTGACTATTTTGGTTTCACTTCCTCAGAGGTCAGGGCAAAACTTTTTGACATAAAAAACATGTGTGCGAGGGCCTTCAGCACCATGGAGAGCTTCAGTCCTGTATTTCAGCACCACGGAGAGCTCCGGTCCAGTGTTACTCATGAATTAGGCTTACACAAGGCTCTTTGCCTTCTGTGAACTAACCTCTCTGACTCCTGCTTAATAAATCCTGCTGACACTTGAACATGCCATATTGATCGGACAGAGGTCATCATATTTTGGGAAAGACTCAAAACGGCCATCGCCTCGCATCCATTTGAGACATTTTTTAATCCCTCATCCGAAGACGACAAAGCCTGAGCGTGCAATCACACTCTTTCACTTTCACTACTGCTGTTTTTCCCCTTAGAAGTCTAAAGCTAGATGGCAGAAGAGTCCCACTGCACTGCACAGCGCCGCTCACTCTGTGCGCCTCCATCACTGCACGTCTCCCTCGGAGGAAACTCACAACTTTGGCCACATACTTAATTCCTCTCCTTAATGACTGCGAACATAATGCATGCGATACCATTGTTCCAGAATCATTTTGTCCACTGCCAGACCCCACAGACCCCCCTTTAAACCAAAATGTACTCCCTATTTCTAAGCTTTCACCGCAGTTTTGTCTGACTTGTCTTATATCCTCCCACCCACGCCTGATCAGTGTTCACGATTTGTTAAAAACCCCAACCTGGACACCCTCCTCTCCTCCACGTCTCTCATCTCCCTCTCTCTCTCCTCTCCCTCTCTCCTCTCCCTCTCTCTCCTCCCCTCCTCTCTAGCAGCACCCCTATTCCACTCTGTCTCACTCGGCTGATCGATAAAGCCAGCATCCCAAGTGTTAGACCCGTTCCTTCGTCCACCAGCGGCCGGTTATTTTTTTTCTCCTCTTCTCCTCGACTTCTGGATGTCCCCCTTGAGCAGCGATGGTTGATTCCTGGTCCAGGTTGCTGTGGCGGTATTCTCCCAAACCCCATTCACCACTTCATCATCTCCTGCTCTCCCATCAGCTGACATAACGCGGCAGAACTGAGCGTCTCTTCCACCGAAAGCAAAAGGAAAGAAAGGACTCCTGCCTCACATGCTGTAGTTGGGAGGACGATGATGAAGGGGATCTATAAGGACGGATACTACGAAGGATCTATTGAACTGGGGGACGTTTTCAACAGGAGATGCGTTAGATGTGGCCGAGGGGACTTTGCGCCGGGCAGAGCCATGAGGATAAGGGCGAGCGTCTTTTTTTGGAATCTCGTCTTTTCTCTGATGTTCACTTGTGTCAGAGGTAAGAAACCCGGACTGAGGAGAAGGAAAAGAACCCACTGCAGCATTTTCTGTGTTTTTTCCCAGTGTCTGTCTGCGCGTATGTAAAAGGACGTGTGTCAAATAGACTCCCACTGTTTACTGGAGTCTGCTTTTAGCGCTGAATGCGGGCTTTGAGGCGCTCAATAGATATTCTTGCGGCTCCTTCTAATAGCCTACGTGAGCTGCTTTGCTTAGTGGGCGAACTCGTGAATTGTTAAGAGCGTGCACTGCAGATTTCCTGAAGGATTGCGCTCCCCGTTTAAAAGCTATGGGTTTTTTCTCTCCATATGATGCGCACTTTAGGGTCGAGTTTTTGGGGAGGCATTGAGCTGGAGACGCTGATTTTTGTCGACTGTAGTGTTTATCTGGACTTGCCAGTGCAGGCAGGTGGAAGGTGGGCTTGTTAGTATTCAGTGAGGCTCGTACTCACGCAATAATGCCATATTGTTTAAATACAGCGTCCAGAAGATGACCTATAGGCGAGTCGTGCGTGCTGCTTACGTATCTGTCCCTAAAGCCTCATGTCATGGACCGAGAGTGAGGTGGACACACAATCAAAGTCGAGAAAATCTGAGCTGAGTCTGATGTGACATGGAAACAGATGGTTAAACTTTTTATATTATGTGTCTACTTTAAACTTGCATATTTTTCTATATAATACAAGCTTCAAAATCCCATATTGCTTCAATGATTGTTTAAATATGCAGAATAATAGTTTAAGCTCAGCTCCATCAAAGCTTGTCACCGGTTTTTATTGCAGTCCATTCCTTGTGCCTCTAATGTCCACATAAAATGTGTTACATACATATGTTCTGAATGAGAAGTCTCAAGTGCTCTGCTTCCTGCTGCATCTCTGAAGGATTATATGACTCACATTATCTCCAGTGCTTCTAATGCCTGACCCATCTTCATACACAGCATGTGTCTAGCAAAAGTCAATCAGGCCCCTCATGAGTAATCACTGTTGGGGTTCCTATGTCTTTTGTATGCTCTTTTTTGACTATAGCTTTTAAAAAAAAAAGAAGAAGATCAAGCATCATGCCCTCTTTCATTAAATACATATACATCTATTTTTGCCCCTTCCATAGCCATCTGTCTAATTTATCCACTATTTTTCATAAGGTTATTCTATATTGTAGGCTTTTTATTTTGTTGACACTGTAGTCTGCATCTTTGGTCTTCCTCAACATGCTTGACATGCTTTTCATTCTTTATCTGTACATGCCAAAACATCGAACAGTTTCTTCTATAAATGGCATGTTATTTATCACCATATCCCTAAATATGCTCTTTCTCTTCATTTTCAATCATAGCATTCTTCTTGTCACCATTTAGCTTCTTATTAATTGTCAACAATGCATCTTAATCTGGCCGCTTTGCCATTTTCC
>JAADKR020000021.1:9273576-9299837 GCA_011763505.2 Lythrypnus dalli
CCTGTCTAAAGGCCCTGCACGTTCCTGTAGGTGAGTGACTTTGACTCGAGCCACTCTTCATTATTGGCTCACTCACTGACCACAACTAAGACCAGAGCATCCCGTGAGGCTTACCCAGATCTGCATGCAAACACACACACTATACACACACAAACACACTTAATACTCCAGCTTCATCCCCTTTTACAAATCATGATCAGAGATGAAACCCTCAGAGCCAAACAATGATGAATATCTACACTCTGCCATTGTAAAAAGCGGAATTTAACGCTTCAGCGAGCAGCAACAATCATATCGCCGTGACCTCAGTTTAGAGAAGCACAAATAAAGCTGTGGAGATTTATTATGGGGAAGGGAAAGGGCCGTGGCTGAAGGAGGTGAGGAGAGGGATACAACTTGTGTGTTACTTTCTGTTTTTCCTTAAGGGCCCCGAGACCTAACAATTTATCACCTTTTGCTTTTACAGCCATTGATTTCACCCCTGCTGACCTTTCACACCAGAAGTAGGTTATTAGTCTATGCTGCCGGTTCACAGACTCCCGGTGTGTAGAACTATGACCGCAGATCTCTGTGTGTGTGTCTGAAAAAACAGTAGACGTGGGCTGGGAAATATTGACTTTAGAGGGCATGTTTTCAGTATAGGGAGCATTTTTAGACGTGTTAATTGAAAAGCTCATTGCTAGAAGTAACACTGTTTTCATCTATTAACACATATTCACATAATAGTTATTTATCAAATTAATCCAGATATATTAGGATACTATGGATAACACCCTCGACATAGACTTTGTTGACATAATCATAGACAAAAACGTTGATATTTCTTCTTTTTTTTTTTTACTTTGAATCCAATGTTGTATGTCTTAGTAATCCGGACCCAAAAAAGTCTCAAGTTTGTGTGTTTTTTGTGCTGATGTAAAGCATAGATATTTGAGGACCCTCTCTCTAAATCTAGGCCGTTAATATGTTCTAGATCAGGTGTCCCCATCATTTATTATAATTAAATAAGGGCTAATATTTAATGCTGCTTATTTTAATTATGCATATCCCTGGAATCAGAAAAAGGTAATATTTGTGGACAGCTTTAGTAGCTCTGCATGCACTTATAGGAGGTCAATGATTTGGTTAGTGATGATTTAAAAACAGAAAGGAGTGTATAATACTTAAGTTTTAGCCACTGTTATAAAGAATAATTATTTATGCACAGTTAAATGCAGTGGAAAGCTGTTTATGAACACGAGCCGGTTTGTGCCGTTTGTGCAAACACCACAGCCGCCTCTCAATGACCTCTCAGCACTGTTTATTATTGATAAGTGGGGAGTGTCAGGATAA
The DNA here is from genome assembly GCA_011763505.2 of Lythrypnus dalli. Taxonomy (NCBI): domain Eukaryota; kingdom Metazoa; phylum Chordata; class Actinopteri; order Gobiiformes; family Gobiidae; genus Lythrypnus; species Lythrypnus dalli. Next base: position 9,274,909 of record JAADKR020000021.1, read on the forward strand.
GGCCTCAGTGATCAGATACACTTGTTTTATGTGTAATGTTCATGCTATAACTCAATGATAAACATAACGGCGTATAATAGCGGCTCAGAGTGTGACAAAGAGAAATGGTGCTGTGTTTCTTTGATGGCGCAGCAGACTTTGATGTGTCGCGCTGTTCAGGCTGTGGCCGGTGCAGCTGTTGTGAAGCCGAGCCGAACATCAACACAGCCACAACAATGCGACACATGTGCTCCAAATGCTAAACACTTAATTGATATTTTCATGGAGGATTCTCTATTTCTTTGGGATTGTTGATTCAATCTGCCATACGAGCCCGGGCGCACGTCGCCGAATTAAAAAGAAAGAAAGACAAATTTGTTGCGTGTTTGCAGCATTTTTTTCATTAATATCTGTGTAAGAAATAGTACAGCGTGAAATTGAACTTGAAATATTGTAACAATTAAAATCTTACTACAAAAACAACATTTTACCATGTTTGTAGCATACTGTGGGCAGCAAGTGTTTTTCTTGGAATGCTGTGTTCTTTCCTCCGTGCTTAACACCCGTTGTTATGTTCAAATAACTCAGTTTCAGTTCCATCAGTCCACAGCAGCTTATTCCAAAATGAAGCTTGTTCAAATATGCTTTAGCAAACCTCAAGAGTGTTTGTGGCATGTGGCAGAAAAGGCTTCTTCTGCATTACTCTCCCATGCAGCATCTCCTTGTGCAAAGTGTGCTTAATAGTTGAACGATGCACAGTGACCCCATCTGCAGCAAGATGATGTTGTAGGTCTTTGGCGCTGGTCTGTGGGTCGACTGTGACTGTTCTCACCATCCTCTGCCTATGCTTATCTGAGATCTTTCTTGGTCTTCACCTTTTAACAAAATCCCAACCTGATGTCCCTCCCCTTATAAGATGTGAAATGACCACAGTCACCATATTGTCGTGTTTCTAAACTGTAATACATCCAACAAAGACTCAGTTTAAGAACACCTGGAGTAAATCCACTGAGAACAAGTGAAGTTTGTGCTCCCGGCCGGTCCTTTGATGTAAATGGGATCAGGTGGACAGGTCATGTTAGACATAAACACAACCTGTAAAACCTCAACCCACAGGTGATGTCACGCCTTCTGCAGATTAATAAGAAAAAAACACATTTCTTATATAAGCCGGCTTCCTCACTGTAGGTTAAACAATGCACTGTCAAACACTGAGACGAGATAATTATAGCTTTGAGTCGGTCTGAACCCGGGGCAGGCTGAGTGAGAAGCCCTTATTAAGAGCCGCGTAATTAGATGTCAAACAGCCGTGATGTGTGAATGTTGTCTTATCTGTCAACTTTACCGCCGCTTCTCGCCGAAAATTACATCGTACGGACAAATTGTTCAGTAGCACTTTAGAATAACACACACCATTAAGGTATGGTTAAGTATTAGCAGGGGATTAATGCATACAAAATACAAATGCAGAATGTCAACACTGGGATCAAGCAAATCTGTCTGTGCAAAAAGGGAAACAGAGCTAATGCAGTGAGAAGGGACTTGTGCAGCCAGAACATTATGACTGTGGCTGGGAATTAATGCCACTGGAAATGATAATAAAGAAATAAACAATGATGAAATAAAATCTAAAATAAAATATAACATAAAATATAAATAAATAAGTAAATAAATACAAATTAAATTAGAATTAATTAATAATATAATAATAAAATAAAAAAATAAATAAAAAAGAGATATGATCCCCAGGTTTGATACTGTGGTTCAGGAGTCAGCACTAATGAAGTTGGTTGTCGCAGCTCAAGTGAATTATATAAACTACTGGCTTGGCTAAAAATAAATAGAACATTTATATTCATAAAATTCATGAACATTATCCTGATTTTGTTGTTGCATGTTGCATATATTCTTTGACAAGACATGCATGTTTTTTTTTAGTAAAAAAAAACTGCAAAATTGACAACAACAGGGAAGAGTACAATGACATTTGCAATTCTTTGCTTATATAGAGATCAGTAAATATCTAGTTCCAACATACTTTTAGTTCAAATATCTGAAGTGAATACTGGTACATACAGTACACAGTATATGTCATGTTTTCCTGGTTGGTCATAATGTTCTGCCTCATCATCTCTTGCTGCTTAATGATCTGCTGTAAAACGATGATTTCCTGACCGTCTTTCCCCTGTACATTCCAGATCAGCGCTTGCAACACTGAACGCAAAATATCTCTGACACTGACGCTGTCAAAACTAATCCACCGATCAATCAGTTTCTAAATTATCTCGGTGAATAATTGATGACATTTCATGACTATTTTTCTCTGATGTTTTTTGAAACACGGGCCCCCCCCACAGGGCCCTAATATATACATTGCTTTAATCAGGCTTTTGATCTTCTCTACAATTCGACGATAAGTCAATTAAAAGTAGGCCTGCTAATGATAAATTATGCAGGAACTTTATTAAAACATTTATCACTGGGGCTTATTATAAATGGATGCGTTCTGGTGGAAGACAGACAGATGATATAAGCCAGCCATCCCCCATTTTTCCTTGTCATTTTTGTATGGAAACTGTTTGTGATTTTTCCAGCTATATCCTTGTCTTTTCCCTCCACATCTCGTCCAGTCGGTGATATATTTTTGACCGAGGCAGTCGAAGATTTGAAAAGTCATCTTGTCCTTCATCGCCAGCTTTTATCTCCAGATTTTCTCCTTTCTATCCTCCTGTTTACTTATCAGGGAGCGACAAATCCAGATTAGGCCCTGTAACAGACTGTGGTGGGGATCGGTCGTGTCCCGCGGGTGCAGGGGGTGTCAGGGAGCACCCGTCCCACCTCGAGGACTTGTCAGGGAAAATGCTCCCACCAAATCAATCTCTCATGGACCTCCAGTAGACATGGGTTGCTGTTGGAGGTGAACAGAAGATGAGAAAGTGGATATAGGCTTTGATTTGGCTGTGGGATCTGGAGGTGATGGCTTCTTGCTTCTGGTGGGGAGGACTCTGAGGTCGGTCATTCGAAGATTACCTTCTTAGCAAAGGTTGTAGTAAAGGCAACGTTTGCAAAAGCCGTCCTGGACAGAAGATGGAAGCTACTCTTGTTGGAAAGGGACCTAAAAATTACATTGTTGAAGCTGTACTGCATAACATCTCTCCAAACAAATAGAATATTGGTGAACAAACTTTACTGTGAGTGGGCTCCCTCAGGCCTGGCTTGTAACTTTGCTGGGAACAGTATATCACAAGTTTGTCTCTTTAACTTCATGAAGCCAAACATGAGACTTTCAAACAGGGATCTCCAAACTTTTTTTCACTGAGGGCCTCATACTGAAGCATATACACTTTGGATGTCCACAGCAAAATTTTGCCTAGGCGCATGTAGTAGAGCTTTAACCCATGCCCCCATACCTTTATTTAGGCTAAGAACAAAAATGCCAGCTTTTTCTCATAATATAATGTTAGTTTTCCAGGTTATGATTGTGCAGAATGATCAAACTTGCTGCAAAAGGTTCAATCTCTGGTGATGTGTGCCAATTCAACCAGAAACTTGAGTGTCTCGATAGTCGTTGCAGACATTAATTTCTTTGTTGAAAGTATGTTGTGGTCTGCCACCTCAGGGCGCAGAACCTCCCGAGCAGCCGCCGCACAAACAACTGATACTTGAAGCAGCTGTGGAGCGTAATGTCTATTTCATGCCTCGAAACGACGTGGGATTTTAGCATTTTCCTCTGTAAACGATAAACTGTTTTTCTATTCTGATGTAATTAGCAGTTTGCAGTGTCTTTCCCCCAAACTCCGGCAGTACAGAAAGCTGTTCTTGTCGTGCAAAAGTGGCAAAACAAAGCACAACACCAACTCCTCAGCGCGCTCAGGGTTCAGCAGAAAGCCTCCTGTAGGGGCTTCAATTAGAGGGTTCAAGTGAAGACAACCACATATGTGAAAGACAAAACAAAATAAAGGGACCATTCTTGTGCAAGTGTTCCTCAGCCTGTGTGTGTGTGTGTTTATATGCTGCTCGTGGGCATTTTGGCACCTGTTGACTTGGATTATTCAGGTGCAGGCCCCAGGGGTTGGCTGAGGGCGCTAAGCTGGCCCGCGTGCACATCTCAGTGCTTCCCCACAATGGCTGCCAGCTCCGTCTGCTCGCCTCTGATAGTGCAGCCTCCGTCCCCCACTCTGTGTTGTGTGAGAATGTTTCCATTAGCCTTTGACAAGAAAAGTCCTCGCTGCAATTTAGTCCATCTTTCATGTCCATCTTGTTTCTTCCAGCATGCAGATTTGATGCCCGTGTCTCCTCGGCGCGAGCGTCCGCTGCAGCCCCTGAAGCGCTGCTGGAATGCTGGGCTGAGATAAAGACAGGGAGCCCCGCTCGGAGCAGGTTCGAGTGTTTTGCTTTTTATATCAATGACCTTTTTGTGGGGTTTTTGTGGATTGTAAACACAAGGGAAAGAAAAAAAAAATCTTTGACAGAGGCTCGTCCAATTTGTCTCTTTTTCTCAGTAGCCCGATGAAAACACTGCACTTTGACAGATGAGTTTGTCAAAATCCTTGTTTTTCGAATGGATTGACTGGGGCTGCACAATATTATGTGTTATGTCAATAAGTTAAATACTACCCATTCAGTGTAGTTTGTGATACTGACCATTATTCTTATGGAGTAAAAGTATTTTGTAATACTAGGATTAGGCTACTAATTGATAGACAGTCATACAATTACTTATTTGGTTATAGAAAACTGCTTCAGGATATTTATAGTATTTTTGTACGGTTAAGATTCCTTTTTTTAGTATTGCAGAAACAAATCAGATATAAACATATTCTAATATTAAATCAGCATAATCCAAGTTGTTTATATTTTCCTTTACAAACCGAAAACCAAGGAAAATATGTGTTGAGCTATAATTCGAGCAGTTGCACACATGGCTGCACAGAGAGTTGGAGATGTGAGTAGTGCTCATGGTCTGGCAGTAGGATCATGACTTCTGGGCCAAAACAAGACAAATAGTGGTCCCCATGTGCTCTGTGAACTGAGCTGCTTACAGTGACGGCAGCTTTAACCCCTGTCTGCCTGAAGAGGAGGTTGCATGGTTGTTGACGCTCTGACAGATGATACTTTGGCTTTTGCGTGATGTAGAAATTGGAGGGAAATATGGATGGAGTCGTTTCTAACAGAGCGTGTGTAAAACTGGAAAGTGTTTCAGGTTTTGGCAAAATTACATTGTTCTCCATGCAATATAACATAGTCTAATTCATATGATAAATTCTGTTTGTATTACATTTAAAGGAACTCACTGTCCCAAAGTAATCATACACTATATTGTTTTTCTTGGAATCGCAAATACCACATTAAGTCTGTAGTTTCTTCCTCTTGTATTTATATTCTGTGTTTACATAGTGGTATATCTAAAGCCAACAGGAGGAAGCCTGTTTGATTGACAGGCTTCTCTCATTTCCTGGAGGGCAGGGTGGCATGTACTGTTGCATCAGTAATGCATCTGAAAAGCATATGAAATCCATTAACTGATGCTGCTATTATTTAGCAGGCCTGGGAAGATGCAAACGAGTCTGCTGCATATCTACAAATGCAGCCAGCATGTCATATGTGCCGTATCTGTCACTATCTCTGCTGCCTGCGTAACATCAAAGAGAAGTGGTATTTATATGGTTCACAGCATATTAAATATGCTTCAATCAGATGATAAACCCCCAACATAGGTCAAGTTTGTGAAGAAGGTGAGCTCATTTTTTTTTAGCAAACTGTATTAGCAAAACCAACTTAAGTTTGTTCCAGTTTGCTTGCACTGGAGGAAAGTGAAAATGTTTTCAACTTGTGAGTATTGTTCAAAGTTATCACGCGAGGGAACAGATGTGGAGCCTTTCCCAGTCCCATAGAGTTCACCAGTCACACTCAATATTACCCCTCCATGTCTGCAGGATAAGTGCTGGATTCCACCAAGTGTTAAAAGCATAATCCATCCAAATGTGTGAAACTGAGAAGTATTTTGTTCACACCAGAAGGAGTAAATTGACTGAGGGTTCGTGTCAACCACTTTGCAATCAAAGTTTAGGGTCAATAACATGACCTTTCAGGAGCATTTAACTTTGAGCCAACTATCTGAGGAACACTGAAGGAATGAAAGTGAATATCATGAAAAACTGCACAGTTGGACATTCATGTTTGAAGATGAACATTTGCATTATTGCTTGACATACTGCTAATTACACCACAACAGAAATACTGCCCTAAGCTGAGTAGCTTTCATGGCTTCAGTGAGTGTGATGGCTGCGAGCGTTAAGCAGAGTAAGGCAGAGGAGATTTCCACAGTATGAACATGTTTACTGAGAGTTTATGGATTTGTCATTGGAAAAGAGCAGATCTCCATGTTCCAGGCTCTATAACGCATCAATTTGATTCCAAATAAGACCCCCGCATAGGCCCCTGTTTCTTATCAGCAAACATGTCCATGTCAGTCTCCAAGATTTAGCCATGGCTAAATTCCTGTGTATTTAGACTGGCTAAATAATATGGACATCTACGCAGTCCAATAGCTGCAGGCAGCGCCTCTTGAATAGCATTCTGTGTATAAGCTTTAGCTTACTAGCCCAGGATACCAGGCCAATGCCTTATCCCTGTTAACAGAGACCCTTCTAAGACTGGATTATGGGAGATAGTTGTGACAGGGGGGGACAGTCCATCTCCAGGGAAGCACCATCGCTAACCCAACCATAATTGCATTTGTTTAGATAAGGAGATCAGAGCAAAATGAGGAGTTTTTTCATTGCAAAAAAATTACACCAGCATACAGGGGTAATGTTTATACTGTATATTATACAGTATGTAATATATCTGCAAATAATTAAAAGGCAAATGAAGATAATCTGTATTTTTATATGTGGGGTTTCAATTACAGCATACTGTATATCATATAGAACCAGTGAGTATAATGTATTCTACATTTCAGTTAAAAATGCACAGGTCAAGGCGACACATTGTGAGTGTGAAATAACATGAACACAGACAGTGGGAGAGACGCAGGTTGGAAAAATAACAAGACACTGGCTGACTTTCAGGTGTGACCTTCCACTCGTCTCCCAGTCTCCCATTGCTTTACGGGTTAACCATCTTTAATGCTTTATGTATGCCTCGTGTGACACTCTTTGCATAAATGATACCAAATAATTGGACTTTATACATAATTCATTGTGTATTAATGCAGGTGAAATGGCTTTTTGGCTTGGATTGCTGTCTGTCGTTCAGAAAATAAAAGAGGAGGAGGTGGGCTATCATAGATACTTTGCAGAAGAAAAATAAATACCCTCACCCAAATGTATGCAATAAAAATGCATGAGCTTACCATGGCCAGTGCAGACTGCTATCCTTACTCGGGTTTTCATTCAGATCAAAAACAAAATGATTGGCAATTTGTTTTTACAAATATGAAATGCAAACAAAAGGAATTACAAGCCATGCTCTTTATGCAAGTCCCAAATCTGAGAAAAGGGAGCAGGGTTAGGCTTAGGAAGAGCATTTTATTCCCTTTCTACAGACAGATCACGGCTTTGAGCAATGCATTTATCACAATTATCAAACAATTTTAATCGTCTATGTTTGGCCCCAAATGAAACATCCAAAGCTTGTTTCACACCAAATATTTAGAGCAGTTGAAAAGTCCTTTCTCTCCTTTCATTTTGCCGGAGCTGGTCTGGCCTGTAACTGAATCATAATGTGCTGAGACCCCGGTACTGTATAGGCGTTACACTGCAACAATGTGTTTCTTTCTTTCTGTTGATGCCGTGGACTCCTCTTTGATGCCGCTCTGAAATGTCTCCGAGCCATGGGCCATTTTCTCCTCAGTGCAGGACACTCAATAGCCCGCCTGTCTGGCCTGTTTGTTTTCAACTAATTGCTTCAAGATCTAATAAGTTAGTGATGATGTACGTCAAGTCACCCATGTCCCAGGCCAACAGAAATATTATGTCGCACTCAAACCCAGGCCAAGAAAAAGGGCGGGGAGCCTATTTATTAGGATAAATCCGTATAGCCTCCACAGCTTCTGGTTTCAAATGTTTAGGTCACTATGTGTTGGAGTAAGGTCAGTGGGAGTGCTGTAATTGCGATATTATGCAAGGCATTTAGACCGAGAATAGGATAACTTGAAACCCTCCCATTGGCTCTTGGGACAGGCAGTTTTAGTCAGGTATGTAGAAGCACTGTGAGGCTATGGGTAATGACATTATGCATGCTTTTTTTTTTAACTTGTACACTCAGAAACCAGGAGTACGTAAAATATCATTCACTAAGTTACACATACAGCAATACTTTAACCCTTTATTTAGGATTTTAAATATAATGCCAGCTCTTTCTCTTAACTCCGCACTTTGGAGAACCCGGATTTAAACTCATTGTGCATTTTTTTCCCCCTTTCTTTTATGGTGTTTGATCTTCTCCCAGATCTTGATTTCAGTACTCTACATAATCACCACTTATCAATTATTCCCCAGTTTAAGAGAACAGTCCATTGTTTGGGGGGCACAAAGCCACTTTTATTAGGTTTTAGCTTGGTTCAGACATCAAGAAAGAAAGCCAGATTGGTCTCTGTTGGCTGTTTAGACTTATCAGTTTCATGTGAATGGCACTGGAATGCCAGGAGTTTAGGCCCTTCTATTTTCCCACCAGTTTCTCCCTCTTTTTAATTTGGCTCGTCATTCCCTACTTAGGATCTGGTTCCTGGACATGATATGCCAAATTACCTGCAGTATCGGCTGTACGGCTGGCGATGCATTGTGAACTTGTAAATTCCTCCAAGAAGCCCGGGTCTAAGAGATTTCCCTGTCTCCTGTCACTAACGTCTTTGTATTGAAAGTGGCGGTACAGATAGATGCCCCTCTGAAGTTGAGACCCGGGACTTTGGAGTCATAATAACTGCAGCGAGACAAGGAACTGTTTCGAATCGAGGGGGATTTGAGCAGGGCAATCACTCATTTTCTAAGCCCAGAACTTGACATTCTTTAGGCCCCTTACAATGATGAACATTTTTGAAGACATAATTTATAAGATACAGTAGTGAGAGTTAAAAGGCGTGTTAACATCGCAGACATCTTCGAAACAAGACTCTTGGATTTTGATGTAAAAGCCGTGACACTCGTAAGTTACTGTCAAAGGGGAAGATAATCCATCTCCCGAGATCATGTTCAGAGGGAGCTTCACAGATGCTACAATCTTTGTTCTGGACCATCATAAAAAGTGGGCAGCTTTATGCATCCTTTGATTTGTGGTAGTTAAAAACAACATGAAACTTCTGACATTATTATTATTATTATTATTATTATTATTATTATTATTATTATTATTATCTATGTTTCTTAATCCACACATGTGAAAAATGCGTTGATCCGTATATGTATTATGTATTGCAAAATAATGCACTTTTTTTTTTCTCCATGCATCCTTCCAACTTCCTCCGCTTTGTCCGTTTCCGGGTCACGGGGCAACAGTCCAAGCTTTGCACACTGCACCAGCCCCTCATGGCTCCTCTCCCCACAACACTCCCTTTTTAAAAAATGCCACTCAATGAAAGAGCCATTTTTTATTTCCAAAACCTGGGTAAATGCAGAAAACACCATCAGGGACATGCTTTCCAAAAGACACCATGTGATTACACCACGGTTGACTATGGATAACCGTCTGTGGTAGTCCTTAAGGGAAAAGTCAGAAAGACCTTGTTTACTTCCACTTCTCTGGAACAACATGCCGCTGTGACGCTGTAATGATATTGTAAACTGTAGCTGCATTGTCTGAGCCGGTCTGCAGTGTGAGGGAGGTTGCGGTGGGGGGGGGGTGGGGGGGGGGGGGGCGGGGCCGGGGGGGGGGGGGCGGGCTCTCGCGGGAGCCTTGGTAGGTGGCGCTGGCGGGTGCTGAGGGCGAGGGCCTCATTGCCTATGCATGACGGTGTTGTAGGCAGATTAGAATAACACTGACTATATTCTGTAAATGAAGAACAGAAGCAGGAGAAGCCTCGGGAGTCCATTATGGATTTTAATAAAACATCAAGGTAGTGTAACTGAATCAGCCATCTCTGTGGGAATAGGAAAAACCCACATGTGGTATTTCGGGCTAATATTACAATATGAATTATGAAAACAAAAAGCACTTTTAGTTAATCTTGTCATTCTTCTTTAATTCCTTCTTTTTTTTGCTTTTTTTTGTTCATTTTCTTTTTAGCCCCAACTTCCCCCGAATCCAAAACATGGTGTAAACAAATAAAAGTGGAGGAAAAACTGTTTGGCATCTCTGTAGATTAATTAATGTGCCGGCGACTTGGCATCACCGGGCGAAAATTATGTGCATAAATAATATCACTAATTAAAAAGATGCAGATTAACATGCAAATAATGGTAATGAGGATCTGCAATTCCGGAGTGTATTCGCATAACATCAACAATTTAATGTGTTGGAGGGGACTGTGTTTGCATTGCATTAATAAAATTCAAAGAGCCGTGCATAGGAAATTTCGGTCTGCGCCTTTTCCACTCGCGACTTGCAAATTCTGTGGGCAGTTTCGAGCCACTTCTTTTTGGCAGATGCAAAAGTTATTATCTCAAAGGCTTGGCTGAAGTGGTGCCATGAGCCAGTGTGACCAGCTGTTAGCGCGCGGCCGGCCAGAAAAACACCAAGACAATTAACTGTATTAGTTGTCAAGCGCTGCTGTTTATTTTTCCTCAGATTAATTTCACATGGAACCAACCAGAAATCTTCCGGAGAGTTTGGGAAAAGAGAAAGACGGGCAGAGACGGAGCCAAAGCACATAATGGTGGGGGGGCGGGGCTTGTGGCTTCCCTTGCACTGGAGTGGTCTGAGTGTTTACAGTGAGGTTGACTTGGGTAAGCTTGAAAAAAAGTATGATAATTAAAAAGCAACAATAACAAATAAATTTAAAAAAAAAGTATATTAAGTATGTGTATTTTTATAATTTATATATATATGTTACATGTAAAAAATATAGTTTAACTTAAATCTAATCCATGTTATTCTGCTATAAAAATAATATCTATAATAACCTGCATGCAACATATTATTCTCTATCTTCATTTGAGTATTTTCCTAGTTTGAACTAATAATAAAAATAACAATCCATCAGAGCATCCTCCGAAAATGTGAAATGGCAATAGCCCAGCATCCTAAAAAAGCCCCTGACTGTGTGTGTGGACTTAATGGATTTCACAGTGGAAATGAAATGACAAAGTTGAGTGAGCACACCCCTTCCTGTGGGGCAAATGTCTGCAGGATCTGGATCGTTACCTGTAGAATAAACAAGAGCCTTTCTTAACAAGGGAAAATACTGCCTGTGTCTATCAGCACAATGTCGGGGAGGGAGGGGGGACCAGGCAGGGGGGGCTGCGGTGATATGCATTGACTGTCCTCAAGAGGACCAGACCAAAACCCATTCATTCTACACTGAGCACTGAAGGATTTAGGCTTGTCCAGGGCAGTGCGGGCACTCACCCCACCACAATAACATTTGTCATCTGCGCATCAGGCTCTGCCGTTTAGGGGAGGCTTTCTTAACCTAATACAAAGTGGATTAGCAGCAGGCTAACTTTAGTTTCATTGTATGTATGTTTATAATTAGGATTTTATTGATTGCACACAGGAGGAATTCACTGGTTACAGAAAGAAGTCCCACTTTCTGGGGGTGCATGCAGTAAGAAAGTGTGCAAAAAACAAAAGTAAAAGTGCAAACAAGCAGAGGAAAATATAGAAATGATCTTATATACATATTTACAAATTGTAGTTGCATGAAAAGTGACTTGTGGTTATTGTACATGGGTAACTACATGGGAAACTACATGGAAAACTTCATGGTAACTATAAGGAAAACTACATGGATAACTATATGGGTGGCTACCCAGATGCATTTTGGCTATTGCATGATTGTTTTACATATATAGTTTAAGAAAGGTTGAGACTTGTGACTTTTTTTTGTTGTTGTTGTTGTTGTTCAATCAAAGCTCCAATAGACAATGCATCTACAACAAGAAGGGCATTCAGTGGAAATGCAATAGCCTTTTTTTTTCTTTCTTTTTTTTCATCTTTGCGTCTTTAGAGAGGAAAACACGCCTGCTAAACTCTTCATTCACAGTGGATGCAAACGCTCATTTCTCATGACATACGGTTTGTGTTATCCTTGGCATGGCCTGCGCTGCACTGTGATACTGCGAGAGGAAAGAGGAGGAGAAAAAAGTCAAGCTCAAAACACAATGACCTCTTCAGCTGGGCACGGCGCGAGCAGCTGGCCAATAACTTAAACAGGCCTTGTAATACGCTCGCAGACATCACATAAAAATATGACAAGTAGATGATGGATTAGGGTCATAAGTCTCAGCTCAGCCGTACAAACCAAACATCATGATCATGTGTTACGACAATATGGGTAAGAGGCACAAATTAGCAGATGTTGATTGCACACTGGATCCTGTCAGCGTACACAGAGTCTCCCAGAGAGTTTGTGATGGAGACCCCCTGCCTGCTGCACGTGTGTCCAGATGTGATGTTCTAGTTCTTTTAGTGGCTCCCAGGACACGCCTCGACCTGTCCGTGTACGAGCTCAAAGTGAAGAGACGGAGATCAAACCCGGAACAGGCCCGACTGTCGGCCGCCTGTGACCTGTTGCAGAGAAAAGAGCGGGTTTTAATGTGGTAACGGGGTGTTTTATGTCCTCTGCTCGTAGCCTAAGGTGAAATACACATTTCATCAAGGTTATGCAGGCCTCTGTAGTGCCTGGACCCCCTCATGAATGCAAAGTCGAGCCGTGGTCCTCTGAAGCCTCCAGTGAGGACTGAGCTGTACGACAAAGAGCAGGGAAATTAACAAGGGCAAAACTTGTACAAAATACTACAGTGCTTTGTGCTTTCAGTAGTTTTATCAGAGTCATGCTCACATTCACTTTTTCTCATAGCATTCAAAAACTAAATGTGTAAAATGAAATTAAGTTTAAAGTAGATTTAGGTTTCATTCGGACATAGACAGCACAATGAAACTATTGTGCACATTTGAAACATACAGTAAAAGTAAAAAGTGAACAGATTTTTGGTGTACTAATGTCTAAGTAAAGTATCTAAATTATTAATTGATATGATTAATTAAAGCGATAGCATTGTTCTATAAAAGTAATTTATGCAAAGCTGAGTTTACGACTATTTAAATATTACTGTGTGGAAAAAAATGTAAATGTGAGTAATCTTTTGTTGCTCTAAAACATAATTTAAAAATTCAACACTTTCTGAGTAAATTGAATAAACCCATCCATTCAGCTTTAACTAATACAGAATTAATAGCTCTCACAATGGGCAAATTACTTGGTAACTCCACACAGACAAAAGAGATAGAGGGAAGAGGAAGAAAATTAAATTGCAATTATCATAAAATCCATCATTGTAATTCCGCCAGCCTGAGAGTGTTGCAGTGTTTGGATAGGTAATGATTTTCTAATATGAGTGGGCAATTTGCATAAATAGCCCGGAGATGGGTTATCGTCGTCATCATCATCATCATTTTCGATTCCGCACAATTACGATCCCTGCTCTATATATCACAGCTCACAGCTATGTAAAACCACAGCACTAATTAATAAGCCATTTACCCGGGCTCCGCTAGCGCCTCGTGGTCCTGCCGATGACCTTAGCGAGGATGAGGCGTCTCAGAAGTGTCTGTGTGTAACTACAAACATAATGATGTGCCAGGAGGGAATCATTAAAAATAATTTACACAAGCCTTCATTTACCCAGATCTTTTGATAGCATGCTTCCCACCGGTGTTCAGATCCGTGGCACAGAACCTCCTTACCATTTGGAAAGTGGCGGCCAGGGGAACAAGTGGGGATACCTAAGTGGTTAATTAAGAGCTGTTGGGGCACCGGGGAGAGCCATCCTGAAAAATCCCTCTGATGTCGGCTTGTGTCAAGTGTCTCCGAGCAGACTGAGCCGTGAGAGGTGGCTGCCACGCTAGGCTAATTACTGGGGAAAGGCAGGGAGCAGCTGAGGAGGAGAAGAAGGGGCCCTTAAATGAAGCGCTCTCACCATGAATCCCAATGTTTGCACGCAGACACACCCACACGCTCATGCACGCACACACACACACATGCACATGCACGGCTGGAGGCTGAAGCAGAATGGTAGAGCATACAAATATTTGCTTAATATTACGGTTTTAGATAATAGTGACCAAGGCGGACCAAGGAGTATTTTTAACGCACAGAAAACAAAAGGTAAAAAAAAATGATCACCCAGGCCTTGACTTGATTGATTAAAATTCCCACCTCCTGCCAATGCAAAAAAAGTGCCAAGAAGGAAGTGTACCAAATATGTCCCTTTTAATCTACAGAATTCCCCACTGCAGTGTCAAAATTCTGTTCAAATGCGGCGAAGGTGCCAGGAAGAAGGGCATAACAATGTGGCGGGACGTGAGATAGGGCTGCCATGAAAGCCTGCACTCATCATGATACATTGGCCCGGGCCTTAAATACGTTTGGCTCCTTCCTCCTTCTTTCTCCATCGCGGTCTCTCAACCGGAGCAGAGGGAGCAGAGGGAGGAGAGGGCTAGCCCAGGGAAGCACACACAATAAGGGGTTTAAAGCCCCGGCGCTGCCTAGGGCAAAGCCGCTTTCAGGCAGAGAGGAGCCAAGCAGCTCCGCCACGCCAAGCGCTCCAGCCACATCCACCGCGACAGAAGGCTGGCACCGCAATCATCTTAACAATATGGCCGAGTCCATGACCCGCCGCACAAATGACTCTGTGCTGCGACCACGGATTGCACTGTGTTCGGCGCTGCCCCTGGCGCTAATAGCTCCAGAGTGAGCCAGGCTCCGGACTGTGCCAGTGGTGACGGGTCCAGTGTGGGACTGTGGAGAAATATCTGATAGAGTTGTGCTGTATAGTCCGGTACTGAGGCAATATATCGCAAAAAATATTGTATCGCGATATTAGGTGATACAATGTCCATCCAATATTGCAAAATGACTAAATAGATTGACACATTTTTTGACTTCTTTGCTGAAAACTTTTGGAACTTTTAAAGGAGAAAGCGCTCATATTTAGTTATAATTTGTTGATTTGGTCCTGATTTTGTCTTTTGTGCCTTGTTTTGGTCCTGATTTTGTATTTTGTGCCTTGCTTTGGTCTTAATTTTGTCTTTGGTGTTTTGTTTTGGTCCTGATTTTATCTTTTGTACCTTGTTTGCTCCTCATTTTGTCTTTTGTTCCTTGTTTTGGTCCTGGTTTTGTCTTTAGTACCTTGTTTTGGTCCTAATTTAGTCTTTTGCACCTTGTTTTGCTCCTCATTTTGTCTTTTGTGTCTTGTTTTGGTCCTGGTTTTATCTTTGGACAACTCCAAACAGTTTCAGTTTTTGTAAAATGCAAAACAACTGTAGACATAATAGCCTACCATTCCCAGTCTATGGTCCTTCCGCTCTGTCCTATTACACTATCATTTAAAGGATTTGTGCAAACGGCAGATGTCCACAGAGGCATTGTATTATTTGAGTCAAAAACACATATTTGCATGAGGACAGCAGTGCACTCCCCAGACTTCAAAATGAGGGGTGTGTGAAAAATACCAGGGTCTCAGGGTGTGGCAGAGGGAGACAAGGCTCTTCCCACAATAGAAACATACAAACATACCTTAGACAGGAAAATTCATACAATAGAATAGACATTATTACACTGCATTATCTCCCTGTTTAAATGTACTGTTCCATGTCTCCCCCCTCATGGGTTTCATACTGTGTTTATGTAATACTTTTTTCAAGTTTTATGTTCTTTTTGCACATTTGTAAATACACACTATTTCTTACAATAAGAAACAAACAAACAAAAGACAAAATCAAGACCAAAAAAAGGCAAAAAAGACTAAATCAGGAGCAAACAAGGCGTAAATTGAACTAAATTTGAAAAATTCAAACTGAAATTGAATTTTTGCACATTTAAAAGTTCCAAAAGTTTTTAGCAGAGTAGGCAAACAATGTTTCGATCTATTTAGTGATTTTGCGATATGGATATTGCATCATCTAATATCGCAATACAACATTTTTTCTATATTTTGTGCAGCCCTAGTATACACTGCTTACACTAAAATACTTCTACACACACTGTACACAGGGCGACGTGAGGCTGTACATGAACTGCAAGCCCTGCACTACATTCCAAAAACACCATAATCACAATACTCTGCTTGTTTGGCGTGGACATGTGCTCGGTAAGACTCTCACCACACACTGCCAGAGCCTTTCCTATTCATCTGACAACATGTAAAAAATAAAGCTGATATGGTAAAAAAAAAGAGAAAAAAAAAAGAAAAATCCACATGGAGCTGAATTTCCATCAGCCATATTTTAAATCTGAGCCGTGTGCTTTCCCTTCACCGACAGCTGAGAATATGCTCGTCGTAAGCACCAAACACTCTGCTGCCGGAGTATTTGCATTCTGCTAATTTCCCCCTCTTTTTAATGAGATGAAAATGAAGGATTTCACTTTTAATGCCACATTTCCATGCCTGCCATGCTTCACGCAGCTCGGCGAATAAACACTGGTATCAATGGCTGGCCAGAAAGTAGTGCCATAAAGGCTGCCATGAAATTTGTTTATCTAGCTGCTCAATTGTATTCTGCAGGGGATATATGGCATAATAATGCAGAAGTGCGGGCTCTGTAATTAAGTCTGTCTTCAGATGCTTTCCAGGCAATTCATTAAGACTCACATTCACAAAGCAACATCACCATTTCACTGCACCACTTATTAAATGGAATTTGTATGTTTTTTTCCTTAAACCGAGCAACTTTTCCCTCCAGTTTGCTCCAATTAATAGTGCTCATTAGGAGTTTTGCAAGACAAGAATTGGTGCTTTAGAGATAACTCATTAAATAAAACATAGCACTTTTGTGTTTCTTACAACTTTTCGGTAATTGTAGTGTCCTTGCACAGATCTGGAGGCTCCGGCTTTAATATCTGCCCTTAATTCTGTAGTAAATCAAATGGATTATTATTCTCAGCAGAGTGCGTTTGATACTTGAATGAGTAGGATTTATATTTTACATTTGTTTTTTGTTCTTGTCCATCACACTCTCCATGTTTAGCTCATGTTATCAGAAGTACAAGCTTGTTAGATAGAACTCTTTTGATGCTTTACTATTAGAAGTTTTATAATAATCTATCTCTGCTGTTGCTATTACTACTAGGGGCCAAACTCAAGTTGAATTGTGGGCCAAAATGTCAATGTCAAAATGTGTTGTGGGCCAAATATATATCAAAATTTAAAAGTAAATGTATAATGTAACTAGGGTGAACAGGCAAACTTTCCAATCCAATCCACTTTATTTGGACAGCACATTTAAACAACACAGACAGGGTGTATTTACAATATCTACAATACAATGCTTTACAGACAGTGTCTCATGTACAGTGTAGGCTTTATTTAATAGGACATTGGGCATTCAAGACTCAAACCCAGCATGGACCAGCCTGAAACACTCGACTCTGGGCTGCACAGGTTCACACTGAGTTTCTGGGACATTAAATGGAGTACATGCAGCTTCTGGGTAAAGTGCCATAACCGTCTGTGGCAGCCCGGCCTGATGCTCCCTGTCTGAGCGGAACACAGATTCCTGTTGTACTGTGTCATGTTTGATTCCCCAATGCCAAGAGACGGAGTTAAAAAACACACTTGGCTCCGAAAACTCCACAAACTGTCAGCGCTTGGACCAAATCTACCACAAATCTTCCATATCACTTTTTGCATATCTGTCAGACAATAGAATCTGCCACTTCCTGTGAAAAAAGCAATAACATAAGCAAAGCAGGCAAGTCAATGTTGATTCAGCACAATAATTAGAAGGTAAGGTTCACATTGCAGCACATTGTTGCTCTCCTGCAAAAAGCACTTTTACTTTCTTTTTTTTTTTACATATTTGGACACTTTTCAATTGACTGCCGAGGCTTAGCCAACTTTAAAGTGCCTACAAATTATGAAATGAGCCCTTGCCCCCATTGCGCTCTTGCCAATTGGCCGCCTATGGCAACACAATCAAAGCTGAAAGTTATTTTTCCAAAGCCGGGCCCATTAGAGGATATGAAAAGAGACATAATTTAAACTATGATCGTTTGGCAGAACCTTGAAATGAATAGTGCGCCCTGTAATGGGCCATCGAAGGGTGCTTCAGACGGCTTTGGGGGGCAGGAACACGGGGGGCGGGCGCTGTGGCTCCCGAGGGGGTTGTGAACTCACTGTGTTTAAGCTTTTTTGGGCAAGTTTTTGTGTTGTTCTGGTTTATTAGTGATTATTACAAGTTGTTTTTTTAAAGGAGAAACAACAACTGTGCTCTGATTGGTCGAGAGGTGGTGCAGCAAGACCAATGTGTTTCTGCAAGGGTTTGGCTAAAGTCCTATTCAAAAAAAAAAATATATATATATTTTTAATGATTATTTATTTATTTATTTTAATATGGACACACTGCACGTCCGGAATTTAATGATTTTGTCTTTATCCTTTCCTGAGTGAATTGTGGTCACATCATTTTCCAGTATGCTTAGTGAATTATAATAAAAGTGGGAATATTCTACTACTTGTTCTATAATACACCAAAGATAATGCATTGAGGGTGAAAAATCAAATGGTCGTCATTGAGAATATCAAGAGCCTTAGTTGCAGAGACACTTAATATTTCACTTCAGATTTGAGCTGAATCTTGTTCCTCCTCCGGTCGGACTCCAGTGGATCAACCGTAATAATTATTTATTTGTTTTTTCCAGCCCGACTCATGTTTTATGGAGCGCTCGGCGAAGGTTAAAAAAGCGCTAATAAAAAGACAATAAAGATAATGCCGGGGCCAGATGCGTGTCAGTGATCTAGGGCCCACTTTGCGGCCGTTCCTTGACAAAACAGTCATCTTATTTACAAGACGCACAATAACCCTACGCAAATGTCGAAAAGGGGAATCAGGCGAACGGGGAGGGAAAATAATTAGCATATTAATCTTTTTTATGCCGTCATCTCTGCGGACCAGGGGAGCCCGCGGTGTAATTTAAATCTAAATGCTCCGCGCTGGCATTAGAATTCATTTTAGATGGGTCAATTGTTCCATAATAAAGGGATAGAAGGTGTACTTCATGCAGGAGATTTATGTTTGCCATTTGTTCATATTCATGTGCTACTGAATACCCCTCAATTCAAATGGTGATGGCAGCTCATATCAGTGGAGCGCCAGACCTACAGATCACTAACCGGCAGCAATGAATTTCATTTGTGGAGGACAAAAAAAAAAAGAAAAAAAGAAAGAGGGCGGGGAGGAGAGAGGGGAGGGAGTGTCTGAGGGCGAGCGAGATAGAGAATAACAGTGGAGAGAGAGAGAACGGAGGGGGGGATCCACGGCTCCCCAACACGTTTATTGATTTTTTTTTTTTTTCCCCTGCTCAACAGAAAGCCCGTATAACAGCTCTATTGCCCTCATAATGATTAGTGACAAAAGTTTAATTAAGCAATTATGAAGCCAATAATAGAGTTGTCTGGTTTGCTTAGCTTTGGACTGTGTAAGACTTATCTCCTTTGCGCACATCACAGCAGCTGGAATGTGCTTGAGGAGATTAATGCGGCGGAGAACACAGATGCCCACTTTAATACGGCGCCGTGATGAAGCTGCTTGAATGGAGCTGTGAACACAAGCTCCTCTTTATCAAATTACACAAGTCGACTTTTCATGAATTTAGAGCAAAAACAAGGAGGCAGACGAGTGATGGCTCTAAGGTGTAATTATAAACACGGGCAGGGAAACAGCGTTACTGCTCTTAAATGGATTAAAAGCAATTAAAGACAGGTTTTAAAATTGTTTTGGGCATTTATAACTGCTATGGATATAACAATAATACAAATAATATTAATAATAATCATCATTATCAAATACATAGCAATCATAATATGAACATTGTTATATATAATGTTTTTTTATCATTTACCTGGCCTAAGGTTTTAGATTACAACATTCAAATTATATGAATAAACAGATAATTAATTAATAATAATAATTTATATTATTATTATTAATATATAATATGATTATTTTTTAATGAGTTTCACAAATGCAAACTTTGTACTAAACATATTTGTATATGTTGTATATATTTGTACATAGAAGAATTGCCCCCACAGTGCACCTTTTCTGTTCTTTCTACATAGAACATTTGCATCTCATGATCTGGCAACCTCGAGGGGCCCCGACCCTCGGATTGAGAACCACTGGTCTTAGTGGTTAACTCTGCTGAATGTACAGTTGAATGTACAGGTCCAAAAATGCATTAAAAAAAGGAAAAGGAAATTCATTTGGTTTTTAGTTTCACCATAAATGTCATAATTCATGTTTACATTTAAATACAAAGGACAGGTGAAAAGGCTGAGATACTATTTTTATCATATATACTGAAATAAAACTAATTTATTTCATCATAACTGTACAATTGTTTTCTTATTTCCAGCCATAGCCCTCTCTTCCTCCTGCTAACCCACTTCTGCATCTAAACCCATGCATTTGAATCCGTCCTGACCAGTTTATTAAAAGCAGCGGTCTCCGGAGCTTATCCCTGTTTTTGATAATACAAAGTTGTTATTCCGTGACGGCCCGGATCCTAAAGCGCGCTCGCGACCAAACAAGATGCGGATAGTGTTCCGCCCGATCCCTTATTTATATGTTCGGAAATAAAACTATTATAAGAGGGGACTACCAGAGGCTCTGGGACATGTTTACACCATTTTAGATAATGCGCCATCTTGCTCTACATACGGAATCACAGATTAGGCCACTATCAAGTATTACAGGGCTATTGCATTAAAGGAGGTCAAACAAGTTGGATTTGGAGTGTGTTTTCCAGATAAGGATGTTTGTAGCCGCCTTGGAGCGTAGGAAAATAAGAATTGAAGTAAAATACTGCTACATTGCCCTCAGTCAATACAGAAATAAAGCACTAGTAAGTCTAGCATGTTGTGGTGATGAAGCTCATACATGCCTGTGCTGCAACTTCTTTTATTTGAACATGTCAAGGTCAGTGTCCCCCTGTGTTTCTTGCATTGAGGAAGAAAAAAAAAAAGACAGGCGGCTAAACAGCAACAAGGAAGGGGAAAAAGTGTGCGGTGTTGTGGGATGTTGTGCTCCCCCTGGCTTCCCCGGGACAATGGGATGACACGCCGAAGGTGGGGACTGCATCTGGCATCATATTTAAACAGGGCTGCCACATCTTGGAAACACGGGTCGTTGCCAGATTGCGGGCTAATTAAGGAGCTTCTTGGATGACCATCAGTGCCTGTCGGTGGGCAAGGTAGCAGCCTGAGTCCTGCTCCAGCACACTCCCACTGAGAGGCGCCGGGAAAAGACGAATGGCCGCCCGAAAAAAAAAAAAAAAAGAGCCCCACGGGAACTCATAATACTACACATTTGCCTCCAAAAAACAAAAGCTGTCCCGGAGCGCAAACCCAATTTCCCTCTGTTTTTAGCCTTTTTTTAACTCTAAATAAGCATTGACTTTTGGATAAGTGCTGGAGTGGCCTGTCGATGCGCATTAGCCGATTGTCAGCAAAACAAACAAGCGGTAAAAAAAATATGTATTTCGCAATGCTAACAGCTGAGCGCCATAATTAGCGGTAATACAATGTACTGTGAAGGGTATTTAATGACTTTGTCCTCTAATTCTGGAGAAAACAATTGCTTTGTTTAATTAAGACAAGACGACGTGCCGGAGAACAAGGCTCGGCTGGAGGGGAAAGAGCAAAGGTGTCACGCCGCCGACACATAATCACCCTTTTGACTGCTTAAGAATCGCGCTTTTTCCCGCCGCTAATTGCATTTTAAAAGTTGTGCCTTGCCATTGGGAGGGCGAGAGCGGGAAGCCTCTCTCTCTCTCCATTGTTTTTTGTATTTGGCATAATGCCTGTTTATGACAGCCAATATAACATAGCAAAGCACGGCGGCTTGACAGCGAGTGGGAAGCCCGGAATTGTTTACTTGACTTCATTTCTTTTCCCCACTTGCTGCCTTTATTTCATGCCAGTGTGAGAAAAGTGGAGGGGAGCAGGACGTGGTTGAAAAGCGCGGCTGGCTGGCTGCTTGGCTAATAAGATGCCCATCATGCTAGGTAGCAGCGCTGATTTGTGTCTCCCTCTAACTCTGCCCATGATTACATTCTAAGAAGCCGCCTCCCCCTCCCCTGTCCTCCCTCAGCTGATCCGCCGTCTTGTTACGTGGCATTAACGACACTTCACTCATTGTGCCTTTCAAGCAGAGCCCTTCCACCGCGAACACAGGCTTGACATTTCCTGACATTTTCCCAACTAATTACAGTACAAATAATTAAGCGTGTTCCCGTACGTAACAAATGAAGGCAAAAGCCCTCTGTCGGCGCGGCCCGTGATTGATGACACTCGCGGGGACTTTATCTGATGGGTCCCGCCACCGGCTACAGAGAAAGCAAATTTATTAGAACGAACAATGCAAATTTCCAGTCATCTCATCCAGTTATGCGCCGAGGCAATATCCGTGTCAAGGTGAATGTGACAATGAAAGCAAAATATTAGCATTTTGTGGAGCGCGGGCTGAAGGGGAAATCAGAGCAGGAGGAAGACAGGCCTAATTATTTGGGCTCACACAGGCCGGGACAGCTGTTTCTGGTGTCCCGAACAAGGCTGTCACACAGGTAACCAAATAGGGCCTGCATATGAGCGTCTGCATGCGACACTCCATCGACGTGTGTGCCACTAATGACCAATGCTAATGCCGCCGACATGTCACCCAGACCCAAAAAGGTGTCAATGCTTCCCTTTTTTTTTCCTTTTTCCCGAAAAGTTGTTTTGTTTATATCAGTCAACATTACATTAGCTAAACAATTACGCTTTGTTTGTGCTTTATTTTTGCACATAGTCTAAAGATGGGTCAATATTTGTATTAGATTGTTCTGTAGTTAAAGAAACAAACCTCCCCTTGGCATAAAATAGTCTAAATATATTGATCTAAAACACAGAGCGCAATAATTCCCATTGTGATCATTATATCTCATTCCAGTCTCGAGCCTGAAGCATGTTTGCATAAGGAAGGGCATCCAATAAATCAAACACGTATTACACAATATATTTACTACTTTTTCAAGCTTGTTAAGTTAAGCCACAGATTCAAATGGCATTTATCTCCACTATATTAAACAAAACATGGCGCGAGATAAAACACCAAGAGCTAAGGTGAAGGAAATCTTTAATATTTCTATTTCTGCTACAAGTTGAGTGCAATGCTCCTTCTTCATTTACAATTTTCCCTGCAATATTTCTGAATTAACAATGAACAATGGGCTTTCATGCTACAGTACCAAATAGCAATATGTCGTATGCATAAATCTGCGCTTTGGGGAATACAAAGGTCGCCGCCCACGCTCATAATGAATCTGGAATTGGTGCTCCTGGGTGTCTCCACAATGGCTCTTAAGGGCCAGGCAAATCCGGATTGGGCTTGGGAAAAAAAAAAAAGAATGTACTTGGGGATCAAAGTTTGCTGCTTAGTGGCTTGCTGGCTTGCTTGGAACAGATGGGCGTCGGAGGCACTCTGAGCCCATTGAGATTCAGCCTCCAATGTGGCTTCTGCTGCGGCTCTGGGCACACACACACACTCCCACACACACACATATACACACACACATACACATACACACACGCACGCCATGTCTGTGTGCACGTGCCTCGCTAATATCCATTTAACATCAAGAGGGAAAGTGCAATGATGCTGATTTTTGTACATTTTTTGTAGTTGTGACTGTCGAAAACTGGAGAAGCAGAAGTTGGGAAGCTAAAAAAAAAAAAAAACACGAAGCGTTCAGGGATTCATTTAAAATATGCAAGTTTTTTTGTATGTGCCGCTTGAAAGCATTGTAATTGAGTTTGTGTATCTTAATCAAAAACATCAGGAGGCCTTTGTACACTTTGCCGCAGCAATATTTTTTGTTTAGTTTCGTCTGTAAAACACCGCGACGAACAGCGTCTTTGTGGGCCATACAATCCTCCATTGTGTAGCGGATGGTGGTTCCCAATGCGGGGTCCGGGGCCTCTTGGAGTGGCCTCAGAGGCAGTGAAAGGGAGCTTCCAACAGTTGTCTACTGAAAATAAATAAAGAATAGTAATTGGATTTGTATTTGTTAAATCAATCTTTAAAAGCTTTTTACTATGTTACAATATTGTTTTCTCGTCAAAAACCTGGGGTTTTGCTTTGAGCAGCTTGTGTATCTTTTAGCAATATTTGCTAAAAGATATATCTTTTCCATGTGGCTATTCTTAGCACAGCAGCAGCAGCTCCTGAAGTCAAACAAGGTCCTACAGATATTTATTTATTTTTTCTTTATTTTTTCCTTTATTGAAACAGTTGTGCAGCAAAGAGAGGCAAGAGGGGGTGGGGCTTAGGGGAGGATCAGGAAGTGAAAATACTGGTTATTTTGTTGTGGCTGTTTTAAATTGTTTTAGATTTAAAAGTGCTTCTTTGACTCTATGGACTTTGGGAATGGCTGTAGTGTATGTATTAAATCTCAAAATACATTCAATTCCAGGGAAAGAGGGTTTAATTCCGTAAAGGTGTAATTATTTAGTAAGTTGTGCTTCACTCACAAAATATTAAAGGGCACAAGACGACATCAGTACGACATCAGTCAGGTCAATTTGTGACATTCCACTGGCTTTGACATTTTAGTGATTTTTTCTTCTAGATTTTATAGATTTTTTAATTATTTTTTTGAGTAAGCCGATGTTTATATGTTGGACTTTTTTAACAAGCTCACTTCTAAATAATTACTATTTTGAGATGTAAATAATGTTATAAAATAGATCTCCTTGTGGTGCCAGTGCCATCCCTTTAATGTTGAGGCAGTGACTCCGGTTTTGCTCTTGTCA
>JAADKR020000021.1:9762139-9777048 GCA_011763505.2 Lythrypnus dalli
TGGGGGAGGAGCCAGGATTGCGTCAGCCGATTGCGGCCCGGAAGTTAATGTCTCAGACTGGCAACATGCGCCACTGAGCACGGCCATTGACAATGCGATGGGCCGTGACGTCACGCCCCATCCAGTTCTATCTATATCAATGGTTTGCCCGGGAGAGAAAGCTAAAGCTAATGGTAGCATGCTAATGCTAATGGTAGCATGCATAAGGCCACAGGGCAGTACTTTATGTACACTTGACCTAATCTAACCTAATCTAAGTTTTGATAGAACAAGGCTGCAGAAGCAATGTTTATACATGTTAAAAGGAGGGTAAACAGATGCTCCGTCACTGTGAAACATGCAGAACCAGCAGAGAGCACAACAATAATGTTGTCTTATGTTGTGTTACAGCAATAAAAGCATGGAGCGTCTTCAGGGTCAACTCAGTGAAGTCTTGGTGGAACTGACATGTGAGCAGCTCCACGAAGTTTGTAAGCACGCTAAAATCTCATGTGAGAGCCTGAAAAAGAAGCGCACGCTGATCATAACCATATGTGAAGTAACTGATAAAGGCATAGATGAGGAGGAAGAAGAAGAAGCAGTGCATGCGTTTCTTACTCGCTTGATAATGGTTGCAGTGGACTTGAGAGGGGAAGCTAGCACAACACAAACTGCCACTGAAAATGTAAGTCAAGATGCTTTGGCTTTGGCCAGCTTAAAAGAACAGTATGCAGGTCTCCAGCTAAACTTTCAAACGGCATCAAAACAATTAGAGGAAGAAATGGCAAAGTTCACAACTACTAAACAAGATCCCAGCCCATCTATTGGACCCATGTCACCTACTTCACTGCCAGCCCAACCACCTGAATTCATAATTCCCAAAGAATTGGCCAAATTTGCGAGAGAGGTCAGAAGGACAAGTTATTATACTCCAATATGACTCATCAGATTGAAATGGGACTGAAAAAGGGTCACAGTGAAACAGAAATTGTAGAAGCTGTCATTAGACCCGAGTCTTAGAGACATGTTTGAGATCAAAACAGACCTAACGCTCTCTCAACTTCGCACTATCCTAAAGGGGCATTACAAAGAAGATACCTTAACTGACCTCTACCACAGATTGAAAGACATTACACAAGAACATAATGAATCCCCACCAAACTTTTAGTTCAGAGCAATTGAGCTGAAGAAGCGTCTCTTTGCTTCATTAAGAGAATCAGAAGCATATGAACAATACAATGCTGAACTCAAGAAAATTCCTCAGGGCTGCGGGGACAGGACTAATAAATGATCATGTCAAGTATCAAATCAAAAGTTACCTCGATAAACTTCTGTTACAGATGATGTCCTTATTACAAAGGTCAATGAAGCAGCAAGCCTAGAGTGGGAGAGGCAGCAAAAGTTTAAGAATCATATCAAAGAACCAAGAATCAGAGAAATAAAAGCAGAAAGCCAAGGAGTACAGGAAGCAGATATTAGTGCAGTCAGAGGTCGTGAACTATCAACTACTGCACCTCCGAAAGCCAAGACACAAACCATGGTAAGTCATAAAAACTGAAACTACTTGAGGTAATAAGCCAGCTGAAATGGGAGATAGCTGAAATAAAGAGTGCTATCCATAACCCAAAAGGGGCTTCTCCTCAGTATCGCCCAAACAAGAAACATGGCTGTAAGGAGTGTCAGGAGTGAAACCAGCAGGAGCAGTGTCCCCATTGTATTTAGTGTGGACAAAGTGGTCATCTGTCAAGGGGATGTATGGCCCGAAGGAAGCCCATGGACAGAACTGAGCCAATAGATATGTCAGCCAACACAGTAACAACCCACACACTACCACTGGTTCCTCAGGCTGAACATAAAGATCAACGAGATGTGCATAAACTCATCACTCACAGCATCCATTATCTGGAAGAAAGGCCAGATACAACCGGACACTGTGGAGCTGAAGTCCACCACTGGAGACCCCAGAGCTGAAGTCATCACTGGAGACTCCAGAGTTGAAATCATCACTGGATGATTTCAACTTGTCCCACTCCACAGGGGGAGTGGGACAGGGGAGACAGGGGACATCATATGTCAACAACAAATTCACGACATAGATTATAGAGTAAGAAGAACAAGAGGACAGGGCTCAGTGTACCATACTTCCCCCAGCAATATTACTCCTAGGGCAGCTTTAGGCCTTGGGTTTAGAGTTGTGGCTGACCTAACCATAGGCTAATTCATAGAGGAACATTTTAAGCCTAGTCTTAAATGTAGAAACTGTATCCGCTTCTTTAACATGAGCTGGAAGCTGATTCCATAAAACTGGAGCTTGGTAGCTAAAGGCTCTACCTCCCATTATGCTTTTACAGATCCGAGGCATCACAAAAAGCCCTGCGTTTTGAGAGCAAAGAGCTCTGTTAGGCTGATATAGCACTAAGACATCTCGAAGATAGATTGGAGCTGTGTCCTTTATGATCTTACAACTAAGAAGAAGGATTTTTAATTTAATTCTAAACTCAACAGGAAGCCAATGGGGAAACTTGAGCACAAGAGCAATGTGCTCCCTACTATTTGTCTTAGTTAATAATCTTGCAGCTGCATTTTGAACAAGTTGAAAACTTCTTGACGAAACAAATGCATGAAAAGCTTTTCCGCATCACATTTAGGTAAAATGTTTCTTATTTTAGCAATGTTGCACAGGTGAAAAAAAAAATGTTTTACAGGCCTGGTTTATTTGTGCTTTAAAGGAGAGATCTCGGTCAAATAGGACACCCAAGATTTCTGACAGTAGAATGAGAAGATACACTAAAATTGTCAAGGGTGATAATCTGCTCTGACAGAAGAGTCTCTCAGTCTTTGGAGGCCGAGTAAAATAACCTCTGCTTTATCTGGGTTAAGCAAGAGATGGTTTACAGTCATCCAATTCTTAATGTCTTTTACAAAACCACTAAGCCTCTCTCTTGGATCTGTTTGACCCGATTTAAAGGATAAGCTGTGTGTCATCCGCATAACAATGAAAATTAATAGCATGTTTTCTGATTGTGTTACCCAATGGTATCATATAAAGAATGAATAAAATTGACCCCAGTACAGATCCTTGAGCCACTCCGTGGCAGACTTTGGAACACGTTGAGGACTCTTGGTCTATACTAACAAATTGGTACCAATCTGATAAATAAGATTTAAACCAGCAAAGAGCTGTCAGAAATCTTGGGTCCTGGCATACTTGTTGCGAGAGCAGTCAACCAAACTCCCATTCCTTTTGCTGGGTGGGTAGAAGTCAAATTTCAGTTGCCTACTTCAGAAGCCACACCTTTGAAGATGCAAGTGCCAGTGCTCGTAACTGACCAAGAGGGAATAGCAGAGGAACCCATCATTGGTTTCAATGTAATTGAACACCTGCTGGAGAGAGGCTTTCACCCACCACATGCTGTGACAGATGCTGTCAGTGTATCTTACTTCTTTGACTGCAAGAAAACCGAAGTATTTGAGTGATGAGGAACAAAGAGAAAGAGCTAAATGAAGGCATAGTGAAAACAGGAAAAGAACTGATAACCATCCCTGCTGGTCATACAAAAGCTGTCAAATGTAACATGAAAACAGGCCCACTTCCAAAACAGCAAGATGTCATGTTTAAGCCTGCCTCTCATCACCAACTCCCAGATTGCTTAGAGATAAAGAAGAGTATAATATGCTTGCAGCAAGGAATCAGGTTCAATGTCACTCTGCCAATAGCAAATCGTATGGCTCATGAAATCCTTCTGCTCCCAAGAACTGAACTAGGACAAACCCAAGCAGTTAAGAAAATATATCCTGCAAATAGAAGGGCAGTAGAAATGAAACAGACAAAAATAATGACAGAAACCAGCAAATCAGTTTCACCACCAGCAAGCAGTGAGACACTCAAGCAAAATGAGAACGACTGGGACCCTTCAGTCCCTCTGAACCATCTCGACCCATCACAAAAGCTCAGAGGGAGACAACTGCTAAGAGAGATAAGCAATGTCTTTGCTAGAGATGAAACAGATGTGGGAACCATACCCTCACTGCAGCTGAAGATTCGCCTCAGTGACTCAGCACCAGTACATCGGACTTACATCTTTGTACCAAAGCCACTACAGAAAGAGGCAAAGAGTACCTTGAAGAATTCTTGAACAGAGGGCGGATAAAGAAATCCAAATCACCCTACTCCAGCCCTATGGTATGCGTTAGGGAAAAGGTTGGCAGTCTCCGTCTATGCTGTAACTACAGGGAGTCCTATACCTCGCATACAAGTAATGCACAACACCCTGACAGGAAGTTCTTGGTTTTCATTGTTTTTATCGAGCCATGTCTCGGTTACAAACATAAAATTAAAGTTATATGAAGAAATAAGACTATTAAAGGCTTTTCCCTGACTGGTGTGTGAGGAAATATGTTAGTCCCTGATTTCACCAAGTTCTCAAGATGAACAGGAAATCCCATGGGTGATTTTAGAAGTGAGAGCGACGATGTAGAGCCGCTGAAAGGTGTAGATGTACCAAGTGGGTTCCAGAACATCTGTGAGGGCGGTGAAGGGGGTCGTGAAGAAACCACTTCTGCTTTGCTGGAATCCTTTGCTGTAGACACAGAGGGCGCCACAGGTGCTGTAAAAGCACGTGTAGCTGCGGCTAAATCCATTGCTGTATATGCAGGTACTGTGGTTGAATCCTGTGATGGAAGTGCAGGTCCTGCAGCGGCTGAAAATCTGGATTTGGATGCTGAAAGGGCTGCTTTGCGAGCTTTTCTCTCACTCCTTATTTCTCCCGCTTCTCCTTGTTGAGGGCCGGGTTTCTGCTCAGGCCTCCTCTGATCCCTCAGAACGTGGAGATAATTGTCCTTCAGTCATTTCACTCCACGTCTGTTTAGGTGAGGACTTCTCCCTTTAAACAGGTTATCATGTTGCCAGAAAATATTGAAGTTTTCAATAAAATGCAGCCCTTGAGATTCACAGACTTAGGCCAGCCACATATTTAGTGGAAGTAGCCGGGTGAATTTTTGCCTCCTGTCAATGTTTGGAAGCGGTCCACTGATGAATATCTCTATTGCCTCTTTATCCAGACAATTAAGATTTTCAAATAACTTACGGAAGTCCTTTTTTAGTATTTCAGACTGTTCCATTCTTGTATCAACTGCTCCAACATGTATTATCAGCTGTTTAACCTCTGGATGCTTAGATATCTCCTCCGAAAGCAGCTTTGTGATGTCACACACAGTTGCACTTGGAAAACTGTGCATATGACTGTGCATATCTTATTTATGTTGACGTCAGCCATGGCTCCATCGCCGACGAGCATTATCTCTGTGGCCTTGACTTTTCGCACAGTAGCAGTGGCTTCCCTCTGTTGGGTGCTTTGAATAGCTTGAGACTGAATTTTATTTGATTTTTCAAATGACCTGGGTCTTCTATTCATACCAGGATTTTGACTTTTTGGCTTAGCTCCAAGTTGATTATGAGCGTTGTTAGAGAGTCTTGGGAATAATACTGTATCATTAAGTCTGTTTGAAGTAGATGTGGATTTCTTACCACTGAATAACAAGGGGAGTGTGTCATGTAGTCCATTTTCAGTCTCTGGGGCAAAGATTCTGTCTTGAAGCAGAAGGATTTGTTGTTTATATTCCAAACACCGATTGCACTGGGGCTTTGTATGTTCAATGGCCATGTTTCACAGACTGTAGTCGCTGACTTGTCAGATAAATTATAAAAAAACACAATTATTCCAGACGTCTTGACTCACTTGAAAGAAAAAAAGAAAAAAATATACCCAAGACATGGGAAAGTAAAATGATTAAAAATTATTAAAAAGGTAAAAGATAACTAAGGAAGCGGAGCTCAAAGAAATGTGTCTGCTCTGCTCTGAAGCAGGACGCCCTGTACATTATTAAACAATGTTTATACATGTTAAAAGGAGAGTAAACAGATGCTTCACCACTGTGAAACATGCAAAGCCAGCAGGGAGCACAACAATAATGTGGTCTTGTGTTGTGTTACAGCAATAAAAGCATCCAAAACGCACTCTGGTTGCCATCAATTATGTTACATAAATCCTGTTTCTATAAAGAAAAAAGAAAGAGAAAGAAACTTAACATATTGTAACATGTTTTATTGTGAATGAATAATCATTATAATTGCTCTCAATGAAACCATTAGATCTAGGGACACAGACTGGTCATGTCTCGAAAATATTGATGAACATTCTTACATCCCCTTTTTAAAAGTGGACACACAATTTGTGCACCTTTTACTATGAGCTCATAAACGCTAGAAAACGCCCTGCTTGATAAAAATAGAATTTAAGTCTAACACATTCCTAGAGCTGCAAGGTGGGACTGAAATAGTAGTGGAAAAAAAAACAAAAAACAAAATAATGATTGCCTCTCACTGAGTACAGGCACAGCTTCAATGTACTCATGTTTATTCTGAACGAAAAAATGAAAAATCCCCAGCTGCATTTGTTTACATTTAATAGCAGCATGCAGAGATCTCTCTTTCTCTCTCTCTTTCAATCAAAAGAGATTGCAGGTGTTGGTTAAAGCTGCCCTGCCCTGTAAAAACACACACCACATTTGAGTTAGCTGTCGCACACAAAGTTCTCAAAAGACCTACGATCAAGAATTGTTGAGTTACATAAAGCTGGAAAGGGTTACAAAAGAGTCTCTAAAAGCCTTGATGTTCATGTGTCTACGATAAGTCAGATTGTGTACAAATGGAGAAAGTACAGCACTGTTGCTACTCTCCCTCGGCGTGGTCGCCCTGTAAAGAAGACCGCAAGAGCACAGCGCAAAATGCTCAATGAGGTGAAAAAGAATCCTAGAGTGTCAGCTAAAGCCTTGCAAAAATCTCTGGCACATGCTAACATTTTTGTTGACAAATCTACAGTAAGCAAAACATGAAACAAGAATGTAGTTTATGGGAGGAGACCACGAAGGAAGCCACTGTCGTCAAAGAAAAACATTGCTGCACGTTTAAAGTTTGCAAAAGAGCACCTGGATGTTCCACAGCACTGCTGGCAAAATAATTTGTGAACAGAAGTAACCAAAATTGAGTTGTTTGGAAGAAACACACAATGCTATGTGTGGAGAAAAAAGGCACAGCACACCAACATTCAAACCTCATCCCAAATGTTTAATATGGTGGAGGGGGTGTCATGGTTTGGGGCTGCTTTGCTGCTTCAGGGCCTGGACGGATTGCTGTCAGCAACAAAAAAATGAATTCCCAATTGTATCAAGACATTTTGCAGCAAAACTTAAGACTATCTGTCCTGAACTGAAGCTCAACAGAGCATGGGTGATGCAACAGGACAACGACCCAAAGCATAAAAGCAAATCAACAACAGAAGGGCTTAAACAGAGGGAAATACACCTTCTGGAGTGGCCCAGTCAAAGTCCTGAACTCAACCCGATTGAGATGCTGTGGCATGACCTCAAGAGAGAAATTCACACCAGACATCCCAAGAATATTGCTGAACTGAAACAGTGTTGTCAAGAGGAATGGTCCAAAATTCCTCCTGAATGGTGTGCTGGTCTGATCTGCAACTACAGGAAACGTTTGGTTGAGGTTATTACTGCCAAAGGAAGGTCAACCAGTTATTAAATCCAAAGGGTCACATACTTTTTCCACCCTGCACTTTGAATGTTTACATGTTGTGTTCAATAAAACAATGAAAGCATATATTTTCTGTGCAGTATTAGTTTAAGCAGAATGTGTTTGTCTATTGTAGTGACTTGGATGAAGATCAGAACACACTTAATGCCCAATTTATACAGAAATCCAAGAAATCCCAAAGGGTTCACATACTTTTTCTTGCAACTGTATACAGTTATGTAAAACATTTAATTAAATTAATTTACCCCCTCCACCCTTCCTATCCTTTTTACCTGCCCACCTAAAATAGCTATGTCTTCTTACATACAACAAAAAGATGGTATTTCAGTACAGGTTATGAATTAACTATGGAAATTACTTCACTTGTATCACTTGAACCTACAGAAAAAGATACGATAAATGTGAAAATGATGATGTTTCTTATAATACACCATATAAAGGAATAAGTATAAGAAATGCTCATGTAACATTTTGTCACTGAGATTTAGTCAAAAGTGTAACCAAATCTTTCTCAAGTAAGAGTGCTGTTTCTCAAAAAAAAAACCAAAAAAAAAAAAACATAATAAAACATATAAAGTATTGTGTCATGAAACTATTCTTAGAAAGTAATATGTCTTCACCTTCACTTAATGTGCTTTAGTGAATGTGTCTGATTACTGTCCACCTCAGTACATATATGTAAGAGGTTACATGTATTTACATTGTACGATGCTTTGTGTTTTTCAGGCTTCAGATGCTGCAGTTTCTGCGAAGCGGAAAGAGAAAGAGGTCAAAGACTAAATGAGGATGGAGCTGTCTGTCTGGCCACAAATCTCACAGCGGCCATGAAGGAAGCCCTTGTCTGCTCAGCCTCCACTTAGTATATTATTTTACTGAGCACCAATAACATGCTTCAGAATTCTCATATAATCAAGTTATATGGATATTTCACATTTGATAGCCATTTCCAATGTATAAGGATGTTCAATCATGTTTAAAGCAACAGTTATTTAGATGTTTCCTGACAAAATGCAAAGATGAATCACTATGAAAGCTCCCAGTGTTGTCGAGAAAAAAAAGGATGTCTCATCACAGATTCAGCAAGCACCTGTTGTGTGGCGGTGCCAAAGTCAAGGCCATAGACTTGAATGTAAAAAAATAAGAAGTGACATGTATAAATCCACAAAAATACTCTACTTTTATACAATGTTTTTTTTTATTTATAATGGGTTTAATATTTTTACTGGGATATTTTCAAATCATGACTAAATTATGTTATGCTTTTGGCAATTATTTTGTCGAAATAAATCATCGGCCACTGATCAGTAGTCATTGCAGCACACATATATGTTTAAAAGAACTACTTTTACTGTGTAATGACTATTTTATTTTACATTTTTGAGTAGTTAGAGCTGACTGAAAATGTGCCTAAGGCAAGAAACTGCATACTTAATGTAAAAAAATAAATTCTTGTTAAATATTGTTGTATTATTTTTATTGTAGTGTGGGCATTTCTGTTTGGAATTTGCATGTAAACAGTTGCTCAGTGGTTAGGGTTCATTCGTTCTTGAAACATAAGATGGGAAGTTCGATTCTTCTTGACTCTTCCGGATTCTGTTCCATAGTCAGGAGGACAATTCACCTGGCCTGTGTGAAGTGTGAGTCTATCCCACTGCTTTGGCTATAATCATATTTTACCACCATCAAATTGGGAATGAATGTATGGGGTGAATGAATAATGCGATGTAAATGTCTGTCTAAAAATATTAAAAATGTTAAAAGAAAATTATTATTAATATCATCATCATTCTTATTATTATTGTTTGTTGTCATCAGCACAGATTGGTAGCCACATTCCCGCCACTCTGTCTTCTGGCAGCTACAGTTCTTTCATTAAGAAAAATTATGTAAAGATATGTTTTTAGTTTACCAAGAAATGTGTGGTCTTTGAGTCAATCGGATTACAGTTCCCTTCCAAACCGACAGGGGGCGCGCCTCTCCCCGGCCCCTATGCTGATAGCCTTCTCGCGCCGTAGAAGCAGAGGCTCGGCAGTCTACCCAGTCTCTCCGCGGCGCACGGAGCTCAGCAGCGGTGCATCTGTCTGCCTCCGCCCGCGCCACTGCTTTCCTCCGCGGCCAGCCCCACCTCAGCTCACCGCCCTCCCTGTCCTCTGTCCCTGTCCCCTGTCCCTCCCTCCACCCCACGGCCCGGGGACAGCCTGCCTCTTCTTCTTCCCTCCCCAGTGGACCACCATGGCGACCAGCGCGAAGCGAAAGCAGGAGGAGACCCATCTGAAGATGCTGCGGGAGATGACGAGCCTCCCCGCGAATAGGAAATGCTTCGACTGCGATCAGCGCGGTCCGACCTACGTCAACATGACAGTGGGCTCCTTCGTCTGCACCACCTGCTCTGGCATTTTGTAAGTTTGTGTCACGTTTGTCGGCTCTGTTTTTTTTCCTCCGAAGCTCCTCCACCGCGGGTCATCCGAGGCAGGAGGAGGAGGCGAGGCTACAGCTGACCGGTTAGCCGCGGTTAGCCGCGGTAGGGCGCTCCCCTCGCACCGGTACGACGCGGGGAAGCTCAGACCGAGGTTACAGTGAGACTGGGCTCGGTCGGATCGATATTGTGTGTTGTGATAAGTGTGTAGAGCATGTTGTCACACGCAGGGTTGGCTCGTAGTGGAGTCAGGGCTAGCACCGAGCAATACGCCCTGTGCCGCTAACTCGAGCCGGGATCAGGAGGAGAGGCGTTGGACGCGGGGAGTTCTCCTGGTTTACGCATGGCTTTACGCAGAGTTTTTACATGTTATTATTGATCATTATTCTTCGCTTTGGACATCGCGTATCGTATTATGATGTTATGGGTCGTAATAATCGGATAATTGGACGTGTCTGAAGTCGTTTTGTGAGATTTTAGAGTAAGGAAAGTAAAGGGACATGTATTACAAGGATGAATAAAGTGATTATTGAACTGAAGTACAGGGATTGATGAAGATTCCTAATCCTGTTCTGGTTTGCAATATTATTTATATGTAGATATTACATTTAAAGTTAGTTTTGATTCCGAGTCCCAGTTTAGTCTATTTTAGCCTCTTATATTAGACCTGATTTTGTTGGGATTTGGTCTAAATCTAATTTTGGCAGTACTTGAAAAAGCCCATTTGTATAAGGTGGTAGGCCTACTTGATGAGATGAGAACATCTGGGACAGATATGATATTTCAAAGATGTCCTAACTATGGCCAATTTAGGCAAATACAGCTTTCAAACCATTTTTTGTTGAACATACTTTGAATTAGCCCTGAGTAATAACTTTCAACTGTGAGTTATAAAAATACATGCTTGCAGAACTTCAGTAAATGTGGGGTGCCAGATGCCATAGTTCTGTTTTGCTGATTTCTGGAAATAAGGGAGTTGACAAATATTGATCTTTTTTATGTTGAGCTGAAGTAGTCACCACCACTGTGACTCCCTGCTTTGTATGTTACTAAAAAAAGTACACTTAGTAAAAAACAACAACTAAGTTTTAACACAAATTTAAATTTAAACTCTAAACTTGAATAATTAAAGAATTGCAGATGTTTAAGGTAGTATTAGTTGAAGCGGTGTTAAATGTTTTTAATATTACTGTACTTTGAAAAAAATACCGACATGATACAAGTGTAAAATAAAAGTGTAGCGGTATGTTGTAAATTAATTTGTATTTACTGTTACCACTATTTTTCCTCACACAAAATGTACCAATTGAGGTTGTAACTGCCAAGTAATTGTGCCCCTCAGTTTATGCACTATGCTTCCAAATGCCAATCTCTCCACATGTAAAGGATTTAAATTGAATTGAATTGAAAAGTAATTTGTTTGTGCTCTTAATCCAACGGTTGCCCATCACTGTAAAGTTGTCAACTAGACTAGGTTGTTTGGGGTGAGAATGTTTCCTCTCTCTTTAGTAGTCTTCAGGATAATATTAAAGTTGTTCTTATGAATTTATAGCAAGTAAATGTCCCCGTATCAAGGAAAAACAATGAAAAATATACTTCACGTGTAAACTCTGTCAGGTTTTTCCTGAACTTTTGGAGTTTATTTAAGTTAGTTGTCTTTTGTTAGTCTTTATTAGTACATGATTTCTCGACTTCAATTCCAGTCAGCGGCGTTTGAAAATAAGATAAAGATAAATATTTGAGTAGCCTTTTTGGAGAATACGCGACACGTCACCCTGTGGTTAGCCCTTGGCTGTACATCAGGCAAACAGCAAATACGCCTGAGATAAGAGCGGGCGCACCTCTGAACTTAGGAAACACGTGCAGCCGAAAAGTGGGCCACTGGGTCGCCTTTGTGCCTTGTGACGAGACCAGCCCATACCTCTCCGACTTTGCTGCCAACTGAGCCCACTTTAGTTTGGAAAATAAAGCCAGATTTATGCGACTTTCCCCATGAGTTTGGTGCCGACAGTAATGCATTCATGTTAGAGCATGTTCATGGAGTCTTAAGTCATGCACGGCACAAATTGAGTAAAAAAATGAATGGAAGTGTAAAGGTTTGGAGTGAAATATAAAGGAAAGGAACAATGATGAGATGCTGCAATGACAAAGGCTTGTGCTATATATTAAATAGGAAGTGCTTGAATGTAAAATGCATTGTGGTGAATAGGAAAATACCTTTAGCCCTCTGGTTATGGAGAAATACTAGAGAATTTACGCATCAGATATAGTTTTGAAACAAACAAAAAAATCTCTTGCATAAGATTTCTGTTTTTTGTGGAATGTACTGTGTTGAAATGGTTTCTTTAGCAATATGATTGTTCACGCAATGTTTAAGACAGTTTTCGATTGCAGCCTTTTTATATCTACATGATTGTGTCTCAGTTAGTATGCATCACTGGATCATCTTGAATAGAGTAAAATATGTGGCCAGGCTGTGGCTTAATTAAATCAATATAATTGATCCTTCATAGCCCAATAAATGTACTAATGTGCCTAGTGCTTGTTTTGCAACATTGTAATTCTATTTTCAATGAATCAGTTCCAGGAGATGAACATGAAGCAATGCCTAAAGCAGCCTTTCACACGTTTCTGGGAAATGGTGGGAAGTCATCAGAATGACACATTGTTAGATATGTCAACATATTGCAAATAGTTTAAACTTTAAATATGAAATGATGCCTTGTATTGTAAAGCAACACAGTGAAACATGCCAGGTTTTGTGTTGTTATGTCAAAAGATCAGCCCTGTCTCTCATGCTTTACTGTTTTTTTTTTTCAGCTACATAGACAATTATTCACATTTAAAAAAATAAAGTACCAGTGTTTTATGCATCTATTATGGTACTTTCAGTTCATGTGAAGATTACTTTTTCAGGTTTGATGCCAGATTGATTGACTAAAGCTGTTTAAGTGTTTTATCTTTAAGAAGAATCGCATTTCAGTGAAATCTTGCATAGTTTTCTGTTTGAAGTTGTTCGGCTGCTGCGCTCCGGGCTGGCTCTTGAAGTGACCTGCGTCTGTTTCCTGTAAAGCCTGACCACAGCGTTGTAAATCAGTCTAGAGCATGTCCTGGTGTTTACTTGTGCGGTCAACCTTTCTGGTCGACTCTTCTCCAGAGAATTCAGACTCAGGGTCCAGCATGTGATCTGTGATGACAGAAGCCTGTTTGCCAGATTCAGCTCTGTTGTGTATTATTTGTCATTGGCATCTGACTGTCACTGTATTTTCATTGCTGGTGTTAATTGGTACTTGACCGGAAAGGATTAATTTGTTGATTTATTTGAGGAAAAAATACCATCTTTAGGTCATATTTATTTGCCTTTTAATACAAAAAAGGCAATATTAGAAAGCAATTTAGAGGTTTTTTTTTTTTTTGCAAGATTGCCCAGCCAAAGTCCTCAAACACAATTAAACTGCACATTTTTTAATTTTTTTAAATTTCATGTTCAATTTGTTGTGTCCAGACGTGGCCTGAACCCCCCTCACAGAGTCAAGTCCATTTCGATGACCACCTTCACACAACAGGAAATCGAGTTCCTTCAGAAGCACAGCAACGAGGTACCAACACATTTCAATATGTAGCTACATTATTAGATGAATAGTTGTATTTTATTCTGATACCGCAAAGTTGTGAGGTATCAGTATCTGCGAATACTCGAACCGATATCAACCCGACGCCATTGTTCTAAAAGAGGATCCATGAAGCATGCCTCATCAGTTTAGTTCTGCTCTTTGACTATTACTATTGCTTATGTCTAAAGCAGAATAAACACTGATTTTGGAGGCTTTTTAAACACTTACTAATTCTAAAAAATATGCAGGATACATTTGTGTTTCATTTTTTGATGCCTTCATTTAGTCTTCAGAGTGGAAGCAGAATATTGCCAGAATCAAGCAGCGTGACTAGATTTTGCAGAATGAGCCGTGTGGACTGTGGCTTAGATTCTTTGGTACTTTTTTTTTTTTTGCCTTCACTTTTTTGGTACCAACCCAGATGGACGGATTCATTTGTAGATGGCGAATAAATAGTAAAGATAAGTCACAAGAAATTCAAACTTTTTTTTTTCCTCCACATATCAACTTGAAACGTTAGAGATTTTATTTGTAATAATGTTGATAGTATAGTTATGAGTAGAAGTCAAAAGTGCTGTCTCATAAAACTACTCCACTACTAAAGCAAAAATTAGTTAACACTAACTGAGAACTACTGGACTAGAAAACGCAAATGATCAGCTGCCTTGGGACTACAGATGGGAACAAGCATCTGCTGCTGTAAATGTTGTAAATGTTCATCAATATGCACCGTCTCTATCAAATAAATAAATATATTTTTCAAAAGTGTTCATTTTGTCAATGACTAAAATTCATATATAATTATCTATATATATATAATTTTAGTCAGAGCAATGTTGTTGCTGACCAGATCTAAATTAAAAGTAGTTACTGAGACTAAAGCTAGGAATAAAAACTACAGATAATTTTGTCGACTCATAGAAACGAAAGAAGGGACTAGACTTCCAGTGACGCATATCATTTAAATTCGATGCTCAAGGAACAAGGCTGTGCTTTGTTCATGTGGGAGGAGCTCCATGAAGCAGTAAATATGATTAAATAGGCTTTAATGAAAATATATGAATGTAAAGTTGACCAACTAAATTTGTTTCAAATATTAGTTAAGATATGTTTCCAAAATTTACCCAGATTACTAAACACCTTGTTTAAAACGCGACTGGAGTAAGGCATGTTGCACTTGTGGCAGCGTCTGTCTTTGATTTTTGAGGTATGTTGAAGGCATTGCTTACTCAGCTTTATTGGCATTCCTCTTATTCTCCGCCCCTCCCCCCTTTTTCGCCCACTACATTCTCTC
>JAADKR020000021.1:10872392-10885888 GCA_011763505.2 Lythrypnus dalli
GGTTTGTGATGTTGAGCCGGTTTGTGATGTTGAGCCAGTTTGTGATGTTGAGCCAGTTTCCTCAGTCTTGCACACCAGCTTATGCCACTTCAGTTTAGAGGTCCCAAAGCAGAGGCCACATGCT
The DNA here is from genome assembly GCA_011763505.2 of Lythrypnus dalli. Lineage (NCBI taxonomy): Eukaryota > Metazoa > Chordata > Actinopteri > Gobiiformes > Gobiidae > Lythrypnus > Lythrypnus dalli. The sequence continues at coordinate 10,872,517 of JAADKR020000021.1, forward strand.
TCACATCGTACCAGAGTTTTGTTGTAGTGGCCCTTGATATGTTTCCTGAGATGACATTTTTGCCAGAAGGTTCTAGAACAATGGCGGCATTTAAGAGTTTTCTCAGGCTCAGTTTTTGATGAACCGGCTTCATTCTGTGAATTACAGTCAATTTCTCTGGACAAACGTTTACCGCCAACATGCCTGACTATGTGCCGCAGCAAATAACGCCTTTTAGTGAATTTGCGTTTGCAAAATGGACAATGTTGTGAAGAGGAATTCGGAATGTGCGTCAAGTAATGTTTTTTCATTAATTCTTTGTCATCAAATACTTCAACACACAATTCACACTTAATGGGTGTACTAGGCGCCAGGGAAGAAGAGTCAGTTTCATCCATCTCAAGTAATTTGTTTTGCGTTTTCAGATGGAGGCGTAAATGTCTAACCAGGTACACAGGGAAAGTGAACTGGCGTGGACAGTCGGGGCATTGAAGCATGCCTCGATTTATATGAGTTGTTCTGTGTTGAATAAGTTCTCCAATGGTTGGTAGAATCTTTTTGCAAACTGTACATTGGATCTTTCTCTGGTGAGATATTTTGTGATGGGTCAAAACAAAATGTGACTTGAATCTTTTCCCACATTGCAAACAATAATAGGGTCGTTCACCTTGGTGCGTAAACTCATGCATCTTCAAAGCCTGTGAGGAGCCAAAAGATTTATCACAATATTTACATTTCACAGAATCTGTGTCCTTTTTCTCGATTTCATTAGTGTTAGTTTCAGGGCTCAAAGTTTTATCAAGTAAATGCTGATATTTAAACTTGTGTCCTGGAGCCTTATGCTTCTTCATGTGTCTGTTCAGTGAATATTTATTGCCAAATACTGCTGGACAGACATTACACTTGATTTGTGATTCCTCCATGGTGGATGTAGCATTTACAGATGACTGGTTATTTAGTTGTTCCTCCTCTGCCTTCAGTTTGTTTATTACGGTTTTCATTTGTGTCGAGTACCGAGGAAATTTGAAATTTGGTTTTGAAGTATCATTTCTAAGATATGACAGAAAGTTTTTTAGACAAAATGTGTTTATATGTCTATGTCTGTTTGAGGTCAAACTGAAAGAAGCTAGGCACAATGGACACTTGTACCTTCCACTGACTCGGTTTTTCTTACCAAAAATGCTCACTTTTAGACAGTCTTTCAGATGCCGATCCCTGTTCAAGTGATGATCAAAAGTCATTGGGCAAAAAAGACATTTGCATTTTTTTATTTCTGACCGAACTTCTACAGCTATCTCAGAAGACTCTTTGCTTGGCGTTGAGATAGTGCCTTGCTTCCTATGCACATTGTGAAAATGCTTAGTGACCTTAATTGGACTTTGGAAACATTTACCACAAATCTTGCAAAAATGGTTTTTTGCAAGATCATAAAGCCTCACATAACAATTGAACATTGATTTTACGGAACGTTTCTTTGACTTTTGTGGAGCATGTGTTGGAAGTGGCAGCGATCCTCTGCAGCGGCCAGGTGTCTTTTTGTGTCGGCCTAAAGTAGATTGCTGTGCAAAATATAGCTTACATTTCTCGCACTGGTAAGGTGTTACTCCAGTGTGTACACGCATATGACTGACGAATGTATGCCATGATACAAAAACAATCCCACATTTGTTGCAAAATTTCTTTTGTCTTTTGGTCTTTTTTCTTTTTCTTGAAGATGCAATTGTACGTTTTTGGCCACAAACATGTTTCATTGACTGGTCCCGAGGAGTCCAATATACACCACAAGACTTGCATAATTGAAAACTTTGCAATGGATGTTGAAGACCATGGTGTTCAATGAGATCATCAACACTAGAGGTGATGTGCATACATTGCGCACATATATACTTGTTACTGATTAAATGCTCAAGATCCGAGTTCTTGATTAAGACAATGGGTTGCAGCCTTTTAAACATTGCAGCCGAAGGTTTCATCTCGGGAGTTTTAGACCTTTCATCCATTTCAGAAGAGGAGGGAGTTAGAGGTTTACCAAAGTCATCCCACACCAAATGCTCTTCATCAGAATGTTTCGCTTTTGAACTTTCACATGCTGAACTCTTGTCTTCTGAAATTAAAGACTCTAAAGAAGAGACATTGTCCACAACATTTTGGACTTGTTTGATAGACAAGATTGGATTGTGTGGGGTCAGCCTATTTTCTGAAGATTCTAGGTTTATTTTCTTCTTTAGGGTCTTTTCTTTAGGATTTTTTTGAACCTGAGGTTTGTTGTCCATTATGTCAAAGTTTGAAAAGGCATTATTCTCCTTTTTTATACTTTTATCACTAGTCCCATCACATATGTCATTAGGGTTGGTACAAGTGGTAGTTTCCTTTTCTTGCGTTTTGTTTAAGCAGTCCTCCACTAGACTTTCTTCTGAAAATGGAGCCATTGTCTTATTGTGATCATTGATGTAATCCTCACCATCACTACAAGCCCCCATACAGTCAGAATCATGTAGCTTTGATGGTTTCTCAACAGTTTTGATGTCATGGTGCACATTGTCTTTATTGTGAATCACATTAATGGCCGAATCTACAGAAGTAGATGAATCAAGTCGATCACTCTCAGTGGTTTGGTCAACAGCTACAGGTGTAGCAGACTCATGATTGCCCTCATTCGTTTTGTTGTCACTAGCTACATTAGTAGCCGAATCAAGTAGAGCACTCTCCTTGGTTTTGATATCAATAGCTACATTAGTAGCCAAATCAAGTCTATCACTCTCGCTGGTTTTGTCGTCATCAGCTATAGTAGAAGCTAAATCAAGTTGATCACTCTCACTGGTTTTGTCGTCAGCTATAGTAGCAGCTGAATCAAGTCGATCACTCTCACTGGTTTTGTCGTCAGCTATAATAGCAGCTGAATCAAGTCGATCACTCTCACTGGTTTTGTTGTCATCCGCTACAGGAGTAGCCGAATCAAATGGATTGCTCTCACTGGTTTTGTTTTCAACAGCCACATTAGCAGCCGAATCAAGTACATCACTCTCATTGGTTATGTTGTCAATCACCACATTAATAGCTGAATCAAGTAGATCACGATCACTGGTTTTGTTGTCAATAGGCACGCAACCATCACTACATGCAGCATTACTTTCTGTTACGACGTCAGCTTTATCTTCTATGCCTACAGCAATGACAGTAGGAGGATCACTACTGCTTGAAATAGAAAAAGTAACCACTTCTTTTGAAGGTGCTGCTTCTTCTTGACCCACCGGTTCTATTAAAGAATCCATATGATATCCAGTTCTTAAGCAAGAGTCACTGGCTGTAGGGCTCAATTGCGGACAAGGTGAACAATCTGCAATTTCTACAACTTTTTCACCCTCTGCACTCACAGCAGCACTCTGAAAACTTTGTGAATCACTGCCGGCTTCACTGGCATCAGTCACACCGACATCACTTTTCAGTACATCATTAGCAACACTGGACTGGGATGAGCTTTGAGACGGACCATCATCTTCATTAGCTCTTTCATTTTGACATGAATCAGATGTTTGCGTAATAGCTGATTGATTATCTGAGAAACTCTCGTATGTTGAATCAAGATTCTTGTCTTTACTTGTTTCACATGTGTTCGTTGCATCCATCATAGTTTGTGCGTCAATGCCATTGTAGTTTTCAGATAAGTTAACATCTTGACAAATGTTTGCAAATGTGTCTTGTTTGGATGTTCGGTTAAAATCTCCTGTCCTTTGTCTCTCTGAATCAGCATATGGATTTGAGTTGGCAAATGAAATTCCATGATCCCCAAATGACTTACTTTTGTCTTGGACACATTTGGTTGCATTTTCCGATCCTAGATTTGGCCACACATTTGAAAATCCACGGTCAGAAGACATATTAGCATTATCAGTGCATCTTTGAGGCCATTGTGAGTGGTAACTTACAGGAGCTCCAGTTTGAAGGTTATGCTCAGATGTACTAGTCATGAAGTCACAAGATGATCTTGGTTCTCCAACTTCATTTGAAGACCCTTGGATGCTCATGTAGTTTTGAAAATACTGAGAGCCTTTGGGCACCACAGAGTCATGTTTAAGTCCGTGCTCTGGTGCAACTATACATTGTCCAGCAGTTTCCAATGGATTTACTTCAAAGTTTGACACCCTGTTGTCCCATCTTGGCAAGTATGCCTTTTGTTCTCCATCAGGTTGCCATGCCATTTCTTTGAAGTTTTGTTGAGAATTTCCAATCTCTGAACTCCAATTAGAATTGCTATTTCCAATACTGTTGCTGAAACAATAGTTTGTTTGCGCTGCAGAGCCACCATGTGAAATGTTTGCACTGGAGAATCCACCATGACCTATGTAGTCATCGGCTGGATGAGGATGGCTCACTTCTGAATTTGGAGTTCCATGGTCTGAGGGCAAAGATGAGAAATTGTGCAGGTACGGGTTCCAACCATGTGCCATCCTTTGCCGGTCCTAAAAGCCCAGAAAGAGAGTAAGAAAGTTGAAAGACCACAAGTTCATGATAATGGATATTCAAAATGATATATAGATCTTACCTCTTGACAACTTTTAAGGACAGGGGCAGGTATTACCACGAATTACATTTGTAAAACCTGTAAAATAAAAATTGTATCACATACAAAATTCTGCTCATAAATTAAATGGTTAACAGTGTAAAATATAAGCAGTAAGCTCACTATAGAGCAACCAAAGAAACACATGTGGTTTTCTCAGCAGATTTAGAAAATTACACCAACTTATCCAAATCAAAAGCCCAGAACCCAATGTTCCCATTTTTTGCACCATGACAGCGAGCGTAACGCATATAGTCTGTTATCAGTGTTTTTAGTTTAGAAATGTGCACTCACCTGTGGATAAAATATTCATGGTTTAAAAAGTCTCAAAACAATCCTACTGAATCAGATTGTTTTACATGACCAAAACATTTTGATGTTGTTGCAAAAGTACATTATTACATAATTTTATGACGGTGCACTAGAAAATATTTGTTTTTTTTAGCAAAAATTTTTTTTACTTCTTTAAGCAGAGCATATTTGTACAGATGCAGGGCTCACACATCATCAGCTAGGCTGGGCATCACGCCACATTTTTCTTTGAGCAAACAGCTGACCATATGAAGCAATGCAGAGCGCTACTGGAAAAAAACTTTGTGCAATCATCATCAACCATCAAGGGTGACTGTACGGTGAAATTCACTGTTAACACATTATTGGCCACTATAGAATTGAATGGATACTATTTAAGGATTAAAACAAAATCAGAAAACATACATTCTAGACTTAACTGAGTGAGGAAAAGGTTGTGCCTGCCTGTGTGTCCATGGACCTAACCATTGTTTTTGTAAATAAAAGAAACAAGTCACACATTTATCCCTTAAACATCAGGTCTAAAAGTAAGAAACATTTTTAATTTGTGGTGGGTGCCACAGCACAGCGTGCCCAGGCGAAGTTTGCAACCCAAACAGCACATTTGGGAACAACGTACACTCGCTGCTCCAAAAAGCTTAATGCCAGACTTAAAACGTGTACAATGACACTAGCAGCGAAGTGCTAAAGTTACTATGAATAGAGCTGCTAAGCTAACAGTTCTATGTAGCACACCAATAACACAGCCAAGCTCTCACTTCATCAACAATTGGGCTGTTCCTGCGCCACAAATGTTTGTGCATTTTGTGTGACTGGAGTGGCAAATAAACCTGGCAATTAAAATGCACGTCTTTTAAATATCTAAATGGTCAAATAAGTAAGGACCTTTCCTGGTCTCGTATAGGGAGCGGGCGTCAGACTGCTTGAGTCTAGTGCAGATGGTCCCAGCACCCCCACCTCTCTTCTCTTTCACTCTCATGCAGTTGATACTAGCAGCTCACAGATTCCACATATTCTAGTTCACTCTGCACCAAAAATAGTCCTGCCAGCAACAAAACAAGGAGAAGCGGCTGATGGTTTTATTTTATAGAGCAGCTACTGAATCCATCTCAACTTAGTGCATTGCTGTTTGGTATGCAGGTTGTTCAACTGCTGACAAAAAAATCTATGCAATGTGCAGTAAAGGCAACAAAAAAATATCATTAGACTCTCTGGCCTCTCGAGAAGAGAGTAACAATGCTACTGTACAACACTTCCCACACAATAAAGGCATCGCACTTATTGCACATCCTTGAAGTGAGTGCCCTACTGGAAACTGTTGTTGCCAATAGTCTACCCTATGGGCACATAACAGTCCTGTTTAGGAAGTGGAAACACCCCCAAACAGCTCCAACCCTCTCCTACAGGAAGGCGCTTTTGGCAAATTCTGTAAAGCGGAAACCATTCCTAAGCTACAGGACGAGCTAGAGGATAGAACCTGCAGGGCTAATGAAGTCGAGTCTGTGGTCCTTCTCTTCGAATATGATAAGGTGTAGGCTTCAAGTCCCAGGACAGCCTTGCTGAATTTTTATGCTCTCATGTTAAGCCCATCTGCCGCTCCCTGTTGAGCCGCGGGCCATCATCAAGACCACATGGGACGGCATCAGCCAAAAGCCAAAACCTCCACAAAGCAACTTCTGCCACCTTCCCTGCATGCCTGACAGATGCCACCTGGCCCTGAAACATTCCAAGTTACCTTAAAGACCGCTGCTCAAGAAGGAGCTGCAATGAACAGGGATGGCATGGAGAAGGGCTTCATCAAACGTTTGGATCACATTAGCACATCAGCCATGTCTTCTAGTCTTAATTTCAGCAAATGTCTTCTTCATGTTCCTCTCTTGTTTGCTCCGCGAGTGGGTACACCCCCCATATGTTTACAAATACAAACTCCACCAGACAGAAGCCACTGAGCCTTCCAAGTAAGAGAATGTCTGGTTTACCACAAGGATGCTAAACTACTGAGCTGGCTATGTGCTGCTGATATGCTCAAGATGTTCTGGCCTCTTGGAGGGCTCTCAAGTTGGTACACAAGACGTATGCTGTGTGATGGTATACTGTAGAATGTGCATCCAATCGCAGGTCGTTCCTTTTCTCTCAGGTCCATATGCAACGTAGTGGCTGGTCTTGATTTTAAGGACTGTTCAAGCCAAGACTGTTAGAACAAGACTGTTCTAATCTAATTTTGGTTTCTGTTACATCAGGGTTTATGAAAATTGTAATTAGAATTCCCTTTTCAAAATAGTGTTTTTCAGAGAGTTATGTGGGCACAGTCAATGCTAATTATTATCATGAATTACGATTTTAGAAGTAGAAATTTCACATATAACTTTTATTAAAATTGTAAAGCACGCAATTTTGATAAGTAGTATTGTTAGTGAATTCACAAAAAGCATATTTGCCAGAGTTGTAGGAAGAGTTGTGAATGGTCACAGACCTCTGCCTTGGTCTGCACAGATCCGCTGCAGCAGAGCAATGGAATTTATCAGTTTGTAAATACAAGCTCCTGCACTGTGTTAAAGCTCCAGCCCTGTTATACAGGAGAAAGAGAGGTACATGCCAGACAAAGGTTGGATATCACATCCCAAAATGCCTTATGCATCCTCAACCTTAGAGCTGTGTGCCCCCTGAGGGAAAGGGTGTGTGGGCCAAGAAACCCACTCCATGAAACTGGTGATGGCAGGGAACAAACAGGTGAGCCTGCCACCCAAGGGTGCAGAAAAGAAGCAGGCTTCCTAATGAGCACCCCCTGAGGAAAACATGGCCATGAGTAGGGAAAAGATGTGTGGAGGCTGTACCAACAGTGCTACAGTTACAACCCAAGGAGACACTTTCTGCAGAGCTCAGAGGAGCCACAGCAGTTTCACACAAGCCACAACAAAACACACACATCTGTTCAACAAAAATATGCTCCCTTACACGTCAAGGCCACAGATTGAGGGCACAGCCACTCCTGCTGCAAAACAGACAAAATTAACAGAGAAAGATTGAACCCAGAGAGCTACTCCTTTTGGAGGAAAAAAAATTAATCACACTTGAAATGATAGAAAAGGACCCTTCCAAACTTGCACACGTGAAAGACGGGTATGTGCATGTAATCGTCCCAGCGTCTGTGCTAATGTGAGGAGGACCAGAGCATCTCATCAGTTTCCAGATCACCTCTGAATAACTGCAGTCCACTCACGGACCAAACCTCCAAGCTGTGGACCATCAGAGTACATAGACCTCCACGAACACCGGGAGTGCGGCTGAGACAGTGAATGCACCTCAGTGATAGCCTTTACAACAGGGCAGGGGCTTTAACACAGTGCAGGAGATTGTATTTACAAACTGGCAAAACTGAAACTTTGCGAATAGTCATAGCAATTGAAGACATTGATTTACAACAAGTTTTTCGCTCATTCTAAGATCAAGGAGTGAGGACAATGAGCCACTTGATCCATGCTCGTAGAGCCGTTGATACGCAGTAACACATGCACAAATCGTGAAATGGCCTGCGAATAAATAATCTTTGCAATACCGAGTACATCCGGAACGCTGTCTACCAGCAGCTTGAAAGTGAGAGAGACGTTCATGTAAATCAGAGCGGGGCCAGAGTCCAACTGAAAACTAAAGATATTCAGAATAAGTAACAAAAGCTGTTCTTCAGAAACAGAGCAAAATATTCAGCTTTACCCCAAACTGTATTTTCTAAATTACTATAATAATTTTGTATTTAATGGAGTATTTTACAGTAGCAAATTACTCAGACAAGCTTCAGTTAAGAATCGACATAATAGATATTTTGTGAGAGACGAGCTGTACTCACTGAGTGTCTTCAGTAGTCAGACTCTTGGTCTGACTAGTTCACTAGTTTCATTCATTATGTAGTTATGGCTTAACTTGTCTTCCCTTTAATTTAATGAATTGAATAAGATATGGCACTGATATAAGTGTATGCCAAACAACAGAGCTGTTATTAACCAAAAAACCCAGTGCAATCAACAACAATGTTTGGGATAATCTATGATGTTCTCAAAAATGTAACCATTCTCAGAAAAAATATCATTACAAAATAAAATATACATCAGAAATTGATATCACAGAATGATCAGACATTTTCTTCAACAGTAAAAAAAGAAATCTCTGTAGGTGAAGTGATGTAGGCAGTTTTTGTCTTCAGAATAAGAGCATGATACTCAGAATAGTAGGAGGGAACTTACAGTAGGGAACAAATGTCCATGCAGGGGTACAGGCCACTAAAGGTTGGAAACCAATGTTGTATCTCATGGTCCAAGGACTCCACAAACACAGAGCCTAAAAGCACAAAAGAATACAATGTTATGGTGATGGCAGTACCTCAAAGAATCCCACAAGAAAGTAAGTTGGGTCACTAATCAATTTACTTTCTTACTTTCATGGTATGTCATGTAAGTTTCAACACCATGTTTTGCTCCATTAACTTTTGACAATTAATTTCTATTTTAGATCTAAAATTAAAAAAAAAAAATCCTGTTACGAGCAAACAAAAGTGCCCACAACATAACTTAATGGAAAGCAGTTATTGAAGGCCTATGCTGCAACTCTGTTAGTTTGCTGCAAGTTTTAGCACAAAAGAGCTAAAAGTCAAAGATATAATCATTTTATAATAATCTTCTCACTACCAGCAGCACTAGTTGAGCTGCAAGTTTTTCTTCATCTTTAAAAAAGCTGGCAATGACAATATGCATTTTTAGAAGAAAGGGAGGCTTTCACACCAACATATATATTGCATTTAATACACTACGACCACATATTAAAGAAAATGTGTAATGTAATACAAAAACGAAACTGTAGAGACTACGTTGTGTATTTCTATGACTTTACCCACTAACACTACCATCAAAGTTCAATCATAAGTGAGTCATAAGCCTTGTTACATTCCATACGATCGTGAGTCATTACTTAAAGTAAATAGTATGGTTAAGTTAATGGATACATGCGTTTCCTGTGACAACATAAATGAAAGTAACGTAACCCGACACCTAACCCGAGTATATTGAAATTATTACGCTGTTGAATGCGCATGTAGATCTATTAGATCTATTATATATAGATCTATAGATTTACCTCAGTGCAGCATTCGTGAAAGCAATAGCTTAAAATATCCGGAGATACAAGGATATTCTCCGGGTAAGTAGATCCGATCTGTTTTTTTTTCATCGTGCAGATGTACCACAAAGGGTTGTTTTATTGAGCCTTTTTCGCTATACATATACATTAAGACAATAGAAACTTAGCAGGGATCATTTGAGACCATATGTTTTCTGTTTGGCCATGTTACCGTAGCCGTACACGATGTACACAGCTAGGCTAGCTAGCTAGCAATTTGACTAGCCTCAGATGCTAGTTAGCAGTTAGCTTGTAGCCCCTGAGCTGCAGCACTCACCAGATGTGTGTCGGCTCCGGGGCTCCTTTGTCAGCTTTCGTCTACATGGCGGGGATGGACACCGCCTGGCGATAGCCTGGGCTGGGCACGGAGTCCACCAGCGCACGGTCGCCTTTGTTGTGTATTTTACGACAAAAACAACTCGTGAAGGTTGAATGTTGGTTTCCTCGTGAGGTATACAAGAGTTGCGCCTTCCTTGATAGTTCCACTGAAGAGAAGACGCCAATCTACCTCAACGATTACGCTTACGCAACCCGGACAATAGGTGAGGATGTTTGCGTCCGCATTATTACAGCCAATGACAGAGTCGGAAGCCACAACCAGTATCCGCCCCTTTGAGGTTGCGAGAGCGTCGAGTGAGAGGAGTCCTTCCGGTGACGACTGCAGCATGGTCTCCCCGGTCTCCCTCCCAACCACCCGCCTAGAGGCGACTGCACCGTGCGCCCTGGCCTGCAAGCAGCCAGCGTGCTCCTCATTCCTCTGTGCGTCCCGTTAGTTCAGTGCATGGTCCTGATGGGCTTCTCTCAGTTTACAATCACTATCAAGTTGTGTGGTCAATGGCCAAAAACAGGCAAACCTGCCGTCCTGATGGACTGCCTTATTCTGGTTGGGCTCCAAAGGGTTAAATCAGGCACAGAACCATTTTGTGCGCAAGGATATGTACAAAATGGCGTCAGTTGCTCGTTTTCTCTGGGGCAAAGGCTATTCAGGAATCTAACACCATCCCCCTTGGTAGGGTAGTAGGACATGCTGTCCCTGTTCTGCACAAAGTACTGGTACTTTCAAAATGCAATAGTATGCATATTGGAGTTGAAGACACCCAGAGTGTGAAGTTAAGACAAAGACAGTATGCAGCACTGCAACTTGGCCAGCATATTTTATGGCAATGTCAGATGAAACAGGAAAACCTTCATTGCTTGATCTGCTGCGTACAGTTTACATTTCTAGTGGCTTTAACCAGTTTTTTTCCCATGATACATTTTTTATAGCAAAATATTAGACCTTCAGGGGTTTTCCCTTTCATCTTGGCTGTTGTTCAACCACCTGCTTTGAAGGAGGAACCACACCTGAAAAAGCAGCTTTCTTTTAATTTGACACAAAAGACCTACATGTTTGTTAGTGGATCTCTGTCATGCAATGAAGTGAAGAGGATATGTCAGTCAGACATTTCAAGCACTGTCAAAAGTTCTTTGATGCACACACTGAAATTGTGTCCGGAATATTTTGACTTATCCTGGCGCAGCAATTGTCACTTGTGCTTCACAGCAAGAAGGTCCTGGGTTCGATTCCCCCCTGAACAGGGCCTTTCAGTGTGGAGTTTGCATGTTCGCCCCGTGCCTGCGTAGGTTTCCACCAGGTACCACAAAAAACATGTGCAATAGGCCAGGGTGGGTAAATGATGTGTGAGTGAGTGCTTGGCAGTGGTTGGGCGCAAAGGCTGACCAGGCCAGGGTCAATGGCGCAACTTTGCAGCCTCTCTTCCCTTAGTACACCCCAGGGCAGCTAGCACTGCCACGTATGGAATGAACAAATAGTATACACAAGAAACTGCAAAGTGACTTTGAGCATCTGGGAAAAAAATTGCATTTTTTATTACCATTATCAATATTTCTCAGCAAAAAAATAATCTTAGGAACAGTGGATGATTGCAACCTCGAAACCTTGGGACCCTTTCCAAGATAATCTATTGATTCATTGTGAGTGACCTACCTAGTACCCATCGAGAGATTGCCCTAATTATGTAGTTGTTTCATTGAGAAACCAGAGAATATCAAGAAAAAAAAAAGTGGAGTTTGCATGTTCCTCTTGAGTCTGGGTGGATTTCTTCTGGTTGTCTTCATCAACCAAAACATGTCGTCAGCTAATCCAGGCACATATTCTTGACCTACCTATCTAGTCTGTTTACTATTCCTGATCTTGAGCAAATCCTTGCTCAAGGTTCCAGACCTAGATGGTTCCCCGGGCGTGGCACTGCAGTTTCTATGTACTCGGATAGATTATCATGAGGTACTGATGAAAAATGAGTCAAATGCAGAGGAGAAAAATACAGAATATGTTGGCAGTTCTCCTGGCACTTTATGTCAAATATGAAGCATTTCTGCTGATAAGGAGTTGATATTTATGATGAGACGAGGGGGGAGGAGGCAGCTGAGTGTCCAATGTTTCTGATTAAAACAGAACTCGCACCTAATCATGTGTCAGCTGTCGGTGCAGGTGTCGACTGCACTTCATTTCCCATCATCCCTTTAGAATTTGTAGTTAAAGCAGGTGAGCCTCGGCAGAGAAAAACAACCCCGCCCGCCTGCCTTAGGCACTCCAGCCGCCTTGTTCTCAAGAGAGTACCTGCACTGTCACCGCGTCAGAGCCAAATCTGACCGGCAGGCACAGCACCCGCCTGGATCATTTTGAACACATATATTACTGTGTTACCACCCCCTTGTGTCTTGGCAAGACTCCAGAAGGAACCCTATTGAAACCAATACCAACGACTCCAAAAAAAAAAAAAGCTTGAAAGTCTGTCTCCAAAGACTTGTTAATCATTAGTACTTCCTCCTGTGACAACGCTGGGTAGAGTATCAGCATTTTAACCATACTCTTCTTTTTTGGGGTGAGGGCGTGGTCTATTTCCTTCGATTGACATGCCCAGAGAACTGTGAAGGCTCTTTGCTGCTGTGCCTGCCTCATGAGGGCAGAGCAAACATCTTGAATTCAAATGCCAAGTTGGACAATTACTATTGTCCCTGTGTAGAACACTTCTAAGTGATATGTTTTATGATGTGAAAGTCAAATGAGTACTTTGAGTGTTGCAGAGCCAACAAATGACACTATTCTCTACTATTGGCCAAATGAAGACACAAGGTGTCTAACCACCTAATGCGTCAAGTTGACGCGTTTCCATGCAATGTCTATGTAGATGCGCGTCTCTGGACGTCTCGACGACCGGCGACGCAGTAAAAGCTTTTGACGTGGCACTCCGGGTGTTTTTCCTGCGTCCGGTGTCCTGAGTAGTGGACGCAGGAAAAGCAGTTGGGAAACACTGACAATGCGGGCATTAATCAATCAGGAGCTTTTCTCCT
>JAADKR020000021.1:12483661-12497713 GCA_011763505.2 Lythrypnus dalli
CACATGTTGTCCAGACCCCCACAGGCCACGAGGTTTCCAGACGGAGCGTAGGCACAAGTCATGACCCACGACGACTTGAGCGGGATCGCATTCACCTGGAACACAACAAACATTTAACTCCTGAAAAAAGTGAAATTCAAGACTTTTTAATGTCTTTTTAATGCCCTCACAGTGAAATTTAATGCCACTATTAAGTCAAAGAATATATGTTTTTGTGTTGTGTGTTCATCTATTATTTCGTTATTAATACCTTATTTGTAGTTATAGTGTCCCACACAATAAGTTTTCCATCTTGTGAGGCGCTAACACACAACCTGATGGGAAAAAAGAGATAAAATCATCCTGTTAAGCACAAATATATATCTAAATATTGCATAATAGTTGAATAGTTGCAGTGTTTACTTCTCCAAGGCCCAGTGCATGGCGTAGATCTTGGCCAAGTGTCCTCTCAGGGTTTTCCTGGTCTTGAGTTGGACTCGAGCTGCGACCTGGATCGACCCAGTGGCCTCCTGAAACGTGGTGTCCTGGACGGCCTTACGAGCAGCCTGAAAAAAAAAACACAAAAAATATACATATAACTCATAAAACCCATTAAAGGGGTCATATTCAACTCATTTGAGCTTTTAAAATGATGCTTGGAGCTGTGTTTTGTTTCATTCATGCTTAAATCTATGTATCAGATCTGCTTCCCCCACTGTTCAAAATGGTTTCTTCCACTTCTTGAGGTCATGAAGGGGTGAACTCATAGTCTATATACCTTCATTGTTTTATTTCAGCACTCAAATTGCATTCACTACAAAGCATGCAGTAAGCAGCTATAGTTATTTTTTATATCTTTTTACTCATCATATCAATGCTAAAGAGCTTAAATGTACTATAAAAAGCCCAAGTAATGCATTATATATGAACTTTAATCAAAATGTATAACAAGAATCATGACAATAATACCATACATTTCAGATTAAAGAGCAGTAAAAAGTGAAAATCCTGGACACTCTTGGAGAATTTGAAGTGATTGCATGGAGTTGTTGTTGGCCCTATAGTAGAATAGTAGAACAAAATTGTAGTAAAAATGTAGCATACTGTAAACTCAGGTATCTCAGGAAATATACATAAAATACATCTGTCATTGTTTGAAATATATAAAAAAAATCAGGTATAGAGCCTTTAAAGTTGACTTACAGTGATCTGGTCCTTCAGGTTGTCCGCCTCCTTCCTCAGATCCTCCATTTCTCCCATGGTGACGGCCTTCGAGACTCACCCACACGTCCTCAGAATCACAGAATCACTAAACACACAAAAACCAATTCAATAGAAGTAACAGAACATCCCTGTCATTCTCCCATTAAGAGAAACAAGCATTAGAGCGACTCCAGGCTGCAGTGACCCTGGTGTAATCCTGACCTGCCCCAGTCCTGCCCCAGTCCAGTCCAGTCCAGGCCGGGCCTCTTTTGCAAGTCAAAACCCGGCCTTCGTCTGCTTTGCAAAGTTTCTGGAAGGTATAGAAAGCCACTGGGACTCGTCTCACGCGCCTCAGTCAAATGCATATTCAGTCCTTTCTGACATTAGCACTGTTTGTTCTGCCACTGATCTCCCATCCCAGAATGTACACACAAACCAGTAGCTCCGGTAGCATAAGCCAAGCAGGCAAAATGATAATATTGACAAGATTTTTTTTGACATTTCACACCCCACTGAGCTCTATCTCTCTCTGTATCTCTCTGTATCTCTTTAACTAATTGTGTTGATGGCTATTGAAATGGGAAATGCTTTGATTAAGTGAGGAAATCAATCACGTAATGGACAAAAGCATGTGGTGTGAAAATTGTCATCAGGGCAAAGCAGGTAAAGCATATTATCGGTATTTAAAGGTATTAAATCAAAATGCAATGTGCTTTTCACTTAATGCATGAAGCAGAGGTTGATTCCAGTCCATTATGTTTGAGTATATTTGCTTATTTCTTTCATTTTAAGAATTGTAGTGTTTCCAGGGGTGCGGCCCAGGGGCCAAATGCGGCCCTCAGGCCAATTTTCATGGACCTTAGCCTTTTTGAATTGGCACACATGACTAGAAATTATATTTTTTACTGCAAGTTTCATAATTCTGAACAATTATAACATCACAAACTAACATTTTATTGTGAGAAAGAGCTGCCATTATTGTTCTAACCCTAAATAAAGGGTGTTTTTGCTGCATTAACTTCAAATCTGTGGCCCTTCAAACTATATACACTTCAGTATAATGCCCTTGGAAGTTTAATCTATTAAAAAATATAAAAAATATACACATTTTAACACTATTTTATGCTTTATCAGTCACTCACAAGTCAGACCTTTACGCTCTTTTTCTCCTACTTTACTTTATACTGTAATTTTTTGAATGGCTACTTTGTAATTCTTCTATATCCATCTCTGGTTCATGATTTATCAGGAACACACTGTATTTCTTTACCTTTTATGTCACAAATTTAACCAAAATTGGCAAAAACAATGTCAATTTTGAGTAATAATCTATACAGATCTATTGTTTTGCTTGTTTTCCCTTTCTATTACAATCCTATTATATAATGCCTGTTTCTCCTCAAGTCTATGCATTTTTTCCCAATCTTTTCAATATAAACCTGCCAAACTCACATGACACTTATTAACCACAATTATCTTTAAATTATCCAAATGATCTTACCTTAAATGGTGATAAATAAGTTGTTTTTGGCCTATTGCGTGCCTTAAAGCAGCCCCTCTCTCTCTCTCTGCTCAATTTGAATGTGGCTCTGTCAAAACACGACGAGAGCATTTGCTTCTCATTTGGATGAAGTGAAAAGCACAAAGTGAACAAAGGAGAGTCTGCAAAGGGAAAAGAGCTGCTTTTAGTGACTCCAGCAGATGATCTTATTGTCTATAATGTCAAAATATGTTGGAATAAGCACAAATGCCTTTATCAAGAAGGTAAACAAGACCTAAAAAGTACTATATTGTACTCTTGGTATACAATCATTCTGTCTTTTGTTTGGTCAGAGTCCTATAAGTGGGATCTATAACAGGTAAAATGTGTGAAAAGCAGATTATAAAAGGCTGATTATCGTAATTGATGATTAAAAAACAAGGACTAGGTCAGGTTTAAACTAGGGCTAGGGTTACTCTTGATGAAAGGAGAGTGAAATATAATATAATATAAGGTTGAAAGGAGGGCAAAAACATGACTCAGTTCCAAATAAGTCTCACTAATCCAGGACTAAACTAAGTCAGGACTCAAACCCTGAACTTGAGCTAAAATAGAAGAGTTAATCAGCTCAGAATATATCAAAACTACTTCTAAACAAGCCCTAAACCTGACATTGACTAAATTCAATCCCAAATCTGGTCTAAAAACTGCAGTATTTACTCCTGAACAGCACAAAAACACATGTATCCCAAAAGTTCATATCTACATGTGAGTCCAGATGGTGCAGCTTTAGTGATGCGTGCTCTTTTAGCCTTTTAGTATTTTGTATTGAGGCCGGTCCCATTGTTTTGGGTGATTAAATGCGACCCAAGTGCATTAACACAGAGAAGTGCAGGACTATAAGGAATAAGGGGCAGTAGTGGCAGATTGGCATATAACACTATAACACTGAGATAAATCCCACAGATTTTAAGAGGAGCCTTTTGAATCAGATCTGCTTTCATCCGATTACAGACTGCTCTTTGCATCTGGACATCGAGAGCAAGAAAGATACTCTCTATGTGTGTGTGTGTGTGTGTGTGTGTGTGTGTGTGTGTGTGTAAAGGGATATATGTGTGTAAATCATAGAATATAGAAGGATGAGGATGGTTATAGTAGTGTCTGGCTATAAATGACAAGGGAATAAACCAGGAAAACCATTTTATTTACAGACTTCACATTTTCCAGTCTTTTACTTAATACTATTTTGAAGGGTTTTTCAGAGTGCATTTTTTCCATTTCCTAACCTGATTTTTTGGGTTTTGAATGTCAAAAAAGCCATAATTGTTCCCACTAATACATATTTTATTTTAAAACTAAACAAGATATGTAAAATCCTCCCTGATGGAGTGTTTGTGACTAATGTATCTACAAAATGAACCCATAATTATTGGCATTTTTGTGCATTTTAGTAGATTTTTGTTGTTGCTTTTTTCTCTCTGCAAAATTAAACATGTGCAGGAGTATTACCGGTATTACATAAGAGAAGACTAAAATATAAGCCTAGAATAGAATAGAAGACTAGAATAAACTAATAAGGCAGAGTTAGCAGCTTTTATATGCAAAAAAAGCTTTTGCAATTAGCAAGCCATAAAATTATGATTTCAGTCCTGCTTTGTATTATAGGCCTTGTGATTATCCATTTGAGTGCATTTCTCTATAGTAAAAATTGATTTTATCACTAATATCCCTTAAATAAGGTGCATTATAACTGTTTATCAAACAGAATTGAAATCAAAATAAACAGGTTACAGTAAAACGTCATAAACTTTCATAATAAAAAGATTGATTTCAATGCAAATCAATGTACTTTTACTAAACAATTCTGGTCAGTCAGAGCCAACTTTAGTGGAATAGACAGAAACCCTCCAAATCAGATGGATTTGAGAACACCTGCTGACATACATTTTCTCTTTTCAATCACAATAGACATCTATGTCAATCTCCTCTTTGTACTTAATCCCTTATAATATTATATCATCCACAACAACAGGCAGCACTACTACCACTACTTCAACAAAGAATACTGCACTGTAAACCATAGCAGTACTTTTATATACTACAGGAGGACAATTAATCAGAATGTAATCGAAATTAATGATGGTTTAGGGATAATCCTGTAAGAGGAGCTGCACTTGAAGTGGGAAGATTTAGTATTTTTCAATTAAGTTTATTTTAAAAGTCTATGTTCTCAAAACTTTCCCATGCAATACCAAGTTGTAAAATATTTGACCTTCCAAGTATAGAACAAGATCAAATCCAAGCTGAAAGAGTCTGAAAAGGCTTAAAATCAGACAAAACTTTATATAAACTGTTATAAACTACTTCTAATGCACTACTAAGGAATAAATCAAATTATTTCTAATTAAAATGAATGAGTTCTAACTTCACAAATGACCCTGAGCATCACCTGGAGATGCCACATGAGGCACAAGGACCACAGTTTGAGAACCAATGGTTTATCCTGTCACGTTGAAGAACCAAATGAATAAAAAATATATTTATTTGTTGTTAAAATGAGATCAAATGTTGACATTGATCATAAGAAATATATAATATTGTTTTTTATTATTATATTATGGGGACTGGGAAAATTTCTTACAAATTCCCAATTCAGCTGTTTTTGAGGAATTTGGGCAATATATTTTCTTTACTTGTGCAGCCTGTTTTTTTCTTGAGCCTCATTTCAACTTTTACCTGAAGTCTCACTATACTTCATATATGATTAATCGCAATAATGTAGTCAATGGAGTTCTGCATGTGTTGGCAGTATCACCTTCTTGTAGTAAAAGTGAATCTGAAGCATCCACTCACCACTTCAGGAGGCAGTAGTGGTCCAGGTGTTCCAGATGTTCCTTGAGAAGTCCCTTACACAAACTTCAGGTCCTGCAGTTTCCGTCAGATCCTCAAAGTTCAGGCCTCCAGCTCCGACAGTCCCAGGGTTTTACTCCTGAAGCTCTGGTCCCGGAGCAGCAGATGAGGATTGTGACGGATGAAGGGAGATCAGAGATGAGGGGATAAAAACCTGCGGATGGACAGGAAAAACAGAGTGGAGAAGGAGGGGGGTAAAGAGGGGGGGTAAAGAAGGGGTGAGGAGGGAGCCCAAACAAGGTGCAGAAGAGCAGATATTATGGGGCAGGAGACATGGGCCAATGATAATAATAAGTCTGCAAAAACACACACTCACTCATATTATATAGGTTATGTGTGGGATTACTGCTATTGCATCAAAAAGCATTGTTTCCATCTAATACAGTCAATCAAGCAAAAAAAAAAAACAGATTTGTGAATTGTGACTATTCAAATTGAAGCTTTGATTTCTTTTTTCTTATGTGTCTTATCAGTAATAGTCTGAGGTTCATTGCACTGTAAACAATGGATGGAAGTGAAATTACATTAGAATTAATGGAAAATGTTGGAATTAGTTGAAAATGTTATATCAAACTATTCCATATAAACCTGTTAATTAAATATAAAGCAATACTAGATGAAATAAGAGCATCATATTTCTACAAACATGCCATAAAACCATATTGTGAATAAATATGCATAGAGACAGAGAAAAGCAGTGTATTCTGGTCGACCTGCTCCAAAACCCAAGGATGGACAGAAAAGTGGGTCGAGGGGGAGGACGAGAGGTTGAGAAAAGAAACCAAACAAGGTGCAAAAGAGTGAGTGAGTTATTGTGGGAGTCATGAGACGAGTAATTCTGAATCAAAAACCTGAAGAGATGGAAACTGTGGAGGGGAGGGGGAAGGTAAACAGAGCACCCGAGAACATGGCTTTTTATGGGGCTCAGACGCTCGACTGTGAGTGGCAGCAGTGAGTGTTGTGGAAACCTGAGGATTAGTCCTGACTGACACGGAAACGTCCAGGAGTCAGGGCAGGGACGGACTTTACTGTAAGAACTTGAGGTTATCCACTCATTCAACTATAATTATCTATACTAGAGGTTCTCAAAGTGGGTCACTGTCAAGTTCAGACACTATTCTCTATGACCTGTGATAGGACAATTTTTCATAGTCAACAGAGGGGCCTGAGCCTTAAGTACAAGTCCTGGCATTTTTGGGACCAATGGTGTCCAAAGTGTGGTCCGGGGGCTCCTGAAGGGCCTCTGGGGCACTACTGAGGGGCCCCAAAGCTAATAATGGCTAACACTTGTATTAGAATATGGGCCTTTTCAAATAGAGCCAAAGCCTTTATCACATATTAGACTTAATGCTAAAGTAACTAAAAATAATGCTTCAAAAATAGTAGTAAAAAGTATGATGTAATATTATTGTACATTTATCTCAAGTAAATGTAACTATTATCCAGCTGTGATGAGGCCATTGCCTGTAAGTTCTGAACAAATGCTGATCACTTGCGGGAATCACAGTCTCTGCGGTTTATGGATTACAGTTTCTATATATATATATGTTCATCCTGAGAAGCAGAAATCAGACGCTATAATCACAGGCTTGTTTCATGAATCCATGTAAAAGATGCAGATCCAGTGAGAGGACTCGAGGACAGAAGGACAGAGCGAACGGCGGGTCATTACTCTGTATTTAGTGCTGCTAATGGAGATAACAGCTTAGAGTGTTAACCTTTGTTCAGTGTTCAGAGCAGAGTGAAGCACAACAGAATGAGACTGTGGAGACAAAGAGTTTCTGTGATAAAACTAGATTGTATTGTTGACATTATCTTTATGGTTTTAGTGAAAAATCATCTTTGCACCTGTTGCATATCCTTGAGTCTTTAATTTATACAGATATAGTTTAAAGTCCATTCCTTTCAAAATAATCAGATTTCCCAGCTAAGTCCATGTGGTGCAGCTGGTAAGCAGACACCCTCCTTCCAGACAGTTGCTGGTTCTAATCTCCCTGTGTAGCTTCCCTTCACTTCAGACTGAATATTTCAAGGTTTTTTTTGCAGGAAAATTAATTTATTTTTACAATTTGCAACCTTCACAATGATCAAAAAGTGCAAACTGCAACCATTCAATGCACAATTTTGTCTCAATAGTGATTAAACAGTCTGCTATAATTAACCAAACAACAGGAAGTCGTGAGATTTGATGGTTTTGGTCAAATCTAGAATGAAGTAAGGCCTTATGTAACTTGTGCTGGAGTAAAAGCCGTGACGTCACAGATTGCAGTTGATTTTCTGCCTGAGTGTGTAATTAGAGCAGGCTGTAAGTCGACGGCTGTAAAAGGCGCATTATGGGGGGGAAAAAATGAAACAGAAGATTATGCAGAGTTTTCAGTGTTGGAGGGAGTGAAGAGGTTAAAGCCCCGTCCATTAAAACAGTCCCATCAGCCCCAGCTCCACAGAGAGGGATTATCACACAGGGAGTGAGAGGGTTAATATGGGCCACAAACAGGGGCTCAATGCACTAAAAAAAAAAAAAAAGGAAAAAGAGGAGTTCAGGATCTCTGTGACTCAGGCCTGTCCCATTGCAGTGCAACTTTGGGAATTTTGGGAAAAGACAAAATCAGGACCAAAATAATGGGGAAAAAAGACTAAATCAGGACCAAAACAAGGCACAAAAGACAAAATCAGGACCAAAACAAGGCACATAAGACAAAATCAGGACCAAAACAAGGCACAAAAGACAAAATCAGGACCAGAAAAAAGCTAAAATAGAAACGAAATTGAGCTTTTGCACATTTAAAAGTTCCAAAAGTTGTGAGCAGAGTAGGCAAAAACTGGAATATAAGACATGTTTTCAGTTATTTCACACTTTTTCTAACCTACAATGTAAATAGTCATGAAAATAAAAGAAAAGGAATTGAATTGAATGAAACTTTTGACGTGTACTGTATATACATTACAACTCAAATCTAAATTAAACTAAACTAAAATAATACTAAATATCCTGATCTGAAGCATGAAACTGGCGCAGATGTTCCTCATTTTACAGTGTGGTGCAGTGGTCGTAATGGGAAGGATCAGCTCAAGTGAACAGTTGAGTGTCTCTTTGCTGGACGTCAATGATTAAATGACGGCTGGATTACTATTCCATATTCTAAATGGAGTTTTTTAAGCTTCATAAACAAATGCACTCATTTATGCTAGATTAACCGTAATCCCTCTATTGCTCTGGCTCATCCTCCCTCAGGAAAGTGCTCCCTCTGAAGGCTGCATCCTCTACCAAGTCTGCAGGCCTTTTATTGTGACTAAACTAGTGCTAAAGCTGTGAAAAGGATGACATTTTATTTATTTATTAAATCAGGACAGCTCCAGGTTTGTCCAAGTGAAATTTAAGACTTTTTAATACCTTTTTAATGCCTCTTCTTCCACAACCAAACCAGTGCATGGTTCATCATTTATTTTCTTTATATCAAAACACTGACAATTATTTACAGCCAAACTTGCATATTCACACAAACACAAATATTCACCCAGTATGTAGCACTGACCGGCTAAAATAAATAGTTTTTTTCACTTTGTTCCTGTTGTTAAAATACTGCAGTGGTGAAGATCACAGGAAATCACAACATTCTGTAGGCCAATCTTTGATGAAGATCAGCCTCATATTCACAGAAAAAGCCATATACATAAATTGTTTTAAGTTGGCATGAAAGACCAAAGCTCAGGTATCCCAAAGTAGTATAAAAAGCTTGACAAATAAAACAATAAATAAAACAGCCCCACAGAATGTAGTGATAACCCTTCAGTGTCTCACAGCTCGTCCCTCCCCCCCTGCACTCGGCCACTCCCCCCCTGCACTCGGCCACTCCCCCTGCTGCGCTCGGGCGGGGCTGCGTTGCGAGCATTGCGTCCCTGTGTGGCTCCGCCCTCTGCTTCCTGCTCTGGCTTGTCCAGGCTCCGCCCACCCCACAGAGTCTCCGCCTCCTCACGCTCCTGTGGCAAACACGGATCACAGAAGGTCATTTTCTGCATCGAGATCAATGAGTTCATCATATTTAACTTCTACTATGAGGCCAAAGCTGCATAAATGATACAGAAAAATGAAAAAACACTGAGGAAATAGTAGACAAAAAGTACAACTGCATAACATTTTGAACTTGAATGCACCACCAGACTTCAAACAAATTAAATCAGGACTAAATCAGGTTTGAAAATAGTCTGAACTGATGGAAATGTTGTATAACTGGGTGTAAACCAGGTAGAAAGTTATTATAATAAAAAATATCCACAGAGAAAGTCTTAAAAGTTGCAGGTTTTGCTGACTCTTTAGTGCACAATTCCAGTATCCGCCTAAAGACAACAGGTGCTGCCTTTAAGCCACTCCCATGACTAAACCTCATTATTTGCCTTGTGCTCTGTGCTTGGATGATGGATGATCTCTGCCGGACACAGGAGAGGCACAAGTGGCTCACAATGAGATTAATGGAGGACTTAGTTAAATAAATGACTTTACAAATGTTCCATCCTTAGGCTCTATAAAGAACACAGGGCAACAGAGGTGAAACATGTAGGGACGGTTTGTTACTTTATACTGCAAGTTTGATACTTTTTTACTGCATGCTTGATACTTTTTACATGATTAAAATCTCAAAATCTAAAGTGCTGTTGTGAGACAGATCTATCATTACGGTTCTAAGGCAAAATAAAGATGAGGGGAATGAGTTTATATCGCTCTTAAAATGCACTCAGTTGAATATTTGACTGCATTGACCATTTATGCAAGTACAGTCTCTCCAGTTTTATCTGAGCTCTCACCATGTCCCTGTAGATCTTCTCTTTGGTGAACCACAGGGCCAGGGCGCACCTCCTGCCCCTGGTCACGGCTGTCACTCCATGAGGATTGACTGGACCTGAGGAGAAGCCCACGAGGCGCCCACAGGCCGGGCCCACTCTGGCCTGGACTCAGGGAACACAAGAGAAATACATGAAAAATACTGAGATTGATAAATAGATTTAAAAAAACAACAGCTTACCGTGACTGTCTTTGCGTCTCTGTCAGTGAAGAACAACTCTCCGCCGTCAAAGTCGTCGTTCAGGTATAAAACAGCACTGTCGACACAAAGGTTTAGATGTAATTCCTCTGACAAAATATCAAATCTTTTTTTTAAATTGAACTTTTTCTCCACCTGAGGTCTCTGTGCACAAACGCTGGTGGTTCTCTCCAGCAGGATTTAGTCTCAGGTTCCAGGATACAGTTGTCCACATGAACCGGATGAGACAGGTCCAGTCTGCCCTCCTGGTCTCCTGCAGCCATAGATCCATGTGTACATTTTATACATATTTAATACTTTATACTGATATATATTGATACATTATACATATATTAATTTATTGTAATGCGTGTGTCTGACCTGTGATGGCGCTGCGACAGACCAGGTGCGTGAAGGAGACATAGAGTCCGGGCGGGCTCCTGAAGTACGAGTGCAGCAGAGTCCGGGCTCTCTCTCCGAGCTCGTGCAGAAGTTTGGAGTCAGACTCGTTCACAAAACCCTCCTGACCAAGCTATGAAAAAGAAATCTGAGAAACAAATGCAAAAACACCTGGCTGATCCTAATGTGAACCTGATGAGAAATTGTTAGTCAGGGCATCTCATTATTGACATTATTGAAAGTGAATCCAGATGTTATTGCTCTTGTCTCTGAGGTCATTATATTTTCCTGCCCCACACCAGGCCTCAGTCCACCTTTTTTCATTCAGAGTGGCGCCCCCTAGTGTCTGTGTAGTGCATGGGAGCCTGACCTTGGCCGCCCTGAGCACCGTGAGTCCCTCGAACGTCTCGTGAGGCGTGTGAGGCGACCTCCGGCCTTTGTATCCGTCTCCGGCTGAAGCGGCCGCCTGTCAATCAAACACAACAAAACACTGGTAACTTTTTTAAAATCTTCTAAATAAATAAAACATTGATAGTGTTACGTACTGAAGCTAAGTGTAGAATCGTGTCACACTCTTGTTGGGTCATGACTCCGTCCAGAACAACGCGGTTTGTTCCGTTCAGAGTCTGGTCATTCATGGTGATGGTCACGCCCTCCTGAGGAACAGGGCCCCCTACAGGGAATAATAATAGAGATTTCTTAACTATTTGTACATAAATATTGGAAAGATTTAAAGTGGGAATGGTGCTCTTACCAGAATAAAACCCACTGTCGTCCACATCCTCCTGTGGCTCCTCTTTATTCATCTTCTCAATCATTTGTTCTTTTTCAGCACTAAAGTTATAGAAACAGAATTGATTAACAAATACATAATAATGTTTGTGTAATTTCCTTTTCTCACCTCCAGCTTGCTCTCAGAGATTCAGGAACAACATCCTCAGGAGTCCACAGATCCTGCAGAAATACGTTTTAAATGAAGTCAAAAATGTAAGATCTAGGTGTTTTGTTAGTTAAGGGACAAACTGCGGAAGCATCTGAAATTTTACGGCGCCCAATTGAGCGTCTAATAGAATGCATCACACTTCCCCATTTGTGCCTTGTTTTGTTGAAGGTGCAATAATGGCAGAAGTCACTCACTGGATCTGTGAAAGTAAAGTCCAGGTTCTCCATCCCAAAGTACAGAAGCTTTTTCTCCTGAAGTGAACGCTGCACATACTTTACAATCTCCTGCACAAAAGACACAAAAGAAAAGCAGATCTGGATTCAGATTTTTCTCTTGTATTATTTTCAGGAAGGAAAAACTAAATGGACTGCAGATGATAATACTGGCATCACTGTGATAAATGAAAACCCCAGATTGTAGTAAAACCCTGCAGACCTGGGCCGGCTGGATCTGCTCTGACTCTCTGTCGCCCCCTAGAGTCTCTGTGTAGAGCTGCAGGTTGTCCAGGTTGTCTTTGTCCATGGGATAAAACAGGAGCAGAGATCGAAGGGTCTGGACTGCAGCCTTTATGTCTCCAGCTGCGACAAAACACAAAATATGCACAAAAGTTGCATTGTGTACCTTTAATATTGCTTCCTAATTCTTTATTTATTTATTTATTTATTTGTCTGTAAAGTTTGAGCGTTCATAACCTTTGAACTGTGCGATGTGCAGATGTTCCAGCTGTGTGGGCAGGAAGTCCTCCTGAGCAGAAATCCTCTCAGGTCGAGTGGACACTTGTGTCACACACGACTGTCGGCAGGACAGGAGAGACAGAGAAAGAGCTAAAAAAACAAACAGAAAATAGACATTTCGCTGACTATAATCAGGTGACATATAATTAATAAAAGTTAAAGCAGTTCTAGTAGGTGACCCCTGCTTTAGAACATATATTGAGTGTCCAGACCTGCAGCCTTCTCATGTGGGCCCTGGTGCCCGTCCTCTCCTCTGTCCTCAGGCAGACGCTGAGAGGACGTCTCACACTGGACCCTGCACTCGTCCATCTGTCTCAGAGTCTCCTTCACACACTCTGACCACGCCCCTGCAGCTCCAGCCCAGGCCCCGCCCCCCTCCAGGTGCAGGGCGGAGTCGTACAGAACCTGAGGGGGAGAGTATTGTAAAATACTTATTGTATCGCATATGACAAGTTTTCAGCCCTAGCACTTTTTAAAGCACAAATCCTTGACTCACCCAGTGTCGCTCATGTTCGATCTCTCTGTCCTGAAAGGCGTCCTGTGTCACTCCTTCCATACGTCGGTATTTTTCAATGTTGTTGCGCATTTCCAAATGACTGGGATTTGCAATAAAGTAAGTGTGAGCTGCTGAGGCCGCCTTCTGCAGCTTGTCTAACTGGAATTAGAGAAACATGTAAGATAAACTCGAGCTAAATTCTATAGGATTTGTATTAAACTATAATCTCTTCATATGTTCTTACCTTGTAGTACGTGACCTGGAGGAAGTTGTATGGGTTGCGAGATGCAAACTCGTACTCGATGTCAGTGGAGACGGGCAGGAGTCCAGTGGTAGAGACAGACTTCCCCAAACAGAACCTCAGACACTCGGCTTTGTGCTGCACCCAGTCCAGGGCCCACAGGTCCCACAGGTGCCCCCCCTCCAGGTCTGACAATACAGGAGAGTTATTTATCATTATTATCAGGCAAATGTGCACTTTTATTATGTATTAGGTGGACAACTGCCTTTGTATGTGTATAGTTGTGTATGTTGTATATTTGTAGGTTTAGGTTAGCTGTAATTACAAGGCTTTGCAGCAGTAACACGTTCAATGATGACACTTTTCTATTTTTTATAAGCCAATTTGTATTTGTGTAGTAACTGAGTCATATCGAATCGTATTGTATGTGTATCAAGGTAACCCTAACCTGTGTATTGAGGTATGTATTGTATTGCTATGGTCTTAAAAGTACACAGCCCTACTTTAAATATAATGTTCTGAATATTTTCTTAACATTTTCAGACTGGCAATGATGAACTGGATGACTACCAAATAATAAACCAGAGATTAGAATGGCATTAGAAGGATCTCATGGATGAAATCTAACAGACTAAAGTGGCTCAGTGAGTTA
>JAADKR020000021.1:13800527-13821254 GCA_011763505.2 Lythrypnus dalli
TCTCTAGCTTTTTGAGAATTGACCCATATCTGCCCCCAGCCCCCCCATATCTGCCCCCAGCCCCCCCCTCAGGCCTCTGGATCCGCTCTGATCCAAAGTTGTGGGACATGGAGAGAGAGGTGGGCGCGTGCTTATGACATCACGGCCCAGTTGACTTGCATGCCTGCAGCAGTCACACGGGGCATCACCAGGTCTGACGTGGGACATGAGAGGGAGGGGGGCAACAGGGGCAACAGGGGAGTCAGGGAATCAGGCTGGGGTTGACCCGATGACACGTACAGTATAATTATACACTTGTCAATGGAAGAGAACTTACCTTTATATTGTGTCTTGCAAAAGGGTTTCCCGGACTCTGGAGGTGGAGCAGGAAATAGGGAAATTAGGCTACAATATAATTATACACTGAAACTTGAGAAGGAGAACTTACCTGTATATTGAGTAGTACAGCAGGGGTTCCCAAAGTGGGGGTCGCGGGGCACTGAAATCCGGGTCACATGATGATTTTAAGACAATATTGTTTACATTTATAACACTGAAATGGATGTATTTTTGATTGAAACAGCATTTTATTTACTTTAGTTTCTTTAGTCCACACAATATACACAATATTTGCCTGTATTATATGGTGATTCAAGACCAGCAACAACATTATGAACGTGGTATCTTTCTGGCATTAGAACCTTTACTTTTACGAGTGAATGAAGCCTGGTTGAATGAGTCAAAGTGCAGTTTAGATTGTCTTCTCTTTGATGGCGGGACTGAACATAGTTTGTAAATGAATCCTATTATTCCATTCAAGCTTTAGATTCCTCTGTCTCTTGTGTAGAGGAAGGAGAGATCCCACTGTGAGATAACATTAGAAAGCACATGTTCTCAGTGACTGGAGAAACACTCACTCATTTGTACGACTGTAATGTTATATAAAGGCTGCTGTGTTGACATAGCAGTTCTAATACTCTCCAACAGACCCTGGAGTCCACTTTGTTCGTGTTATTGCCATGTCAAATGCACACTGGGGAAGCACTAACTCACTTTTGTCACTTCACAAAACTTTATGGCTTTATTCATCATAGATATCTGGGGTTTTGGCCAATATTGTGATGATGGGGCAAAAACAAAAGCACAGGGAGATTCACTGTCCATAATGTCCAGAATTAATACTGTGAGAGAGGGATAAAATAGATTTCTCAATGTTTTTTGGGAATATTTTCAATACATGAGCCAATGCAAACCTCTTGTTTCCTGGGACAGTAGTTAGTTAATTTCTTACTATACTACAAAGTGCATGAGGAATGAGAAATGCACCAAGCCGTAAAGCAGCTTTGAATGCCAAGCTCCCAAAGGCTAATACAGGGGTGTCTAAACCTTATTTAAACTGCATATTTAAAGTGTATACAGGTTAAAGGGCCACAGATCAGGGTCAGTCCAGGGAAATGTTCAACTTGTGTCCCATATCTTTATTTAGGCTTAAGATATGGGCAAACTTTTTGATTTAAGGGCCATATTGGGGCTTTGAACTTGACTATTTGGGGTTTTTGGGGCTTTTAAAACAAGCTCTATTCTCAAAAAAGCAACAAAATAGCTGAAGTTATTTGCTGTCAGTAAATATTTGTGTGTTGTTCACCGATTTTAGCTATTACATTTTGGACTTTGTTATGTTTTGTGGGCCAGATTTAAGGACTAGGTGGCCCACATTTGGTCCCTGAGCCTTAGTTTGCCCACCTCTGGGTTAGAACTACTGTATATTTCCAGCTTTTTCTCATAATAGAATAGTTTTTGTGGTTATAATTGTGTAGAATAATGAAACTTGCTGTAAAAAGTACAATATCAACAAGGATCCTGAGGGTTTTGTGTACAATATGTGGCCAAATGCATTGTTTTAAAGGACTTAAAGGGTCACACAGTCAGAGGAATGTTATTATTTGTACACATTTCCTCTGAATGCTCCCCACAGTGGCTGCAGATCCTCCCTCCACACCTCCCCCAGACCTTCCCCAGACCTCCCCCAGACCTCCCCCAGACCTCCCTGACCCACATCAGCAGCACATGACTGAGGCCGTGAGGCTCAGATACTTTTACAGTGAACACGCTGTCACCTCTCAGAGCAGACTGTCGAGTGCTGCTGGTTACACTTAAACCAAACACTGCCTTCTGCCAGCACTTTATAATGAGACTAAAACTGGACACTGGCTTCAAATGGAGTTATTCCATTTATTATACTGTTTACTATATCCACTGACCTCCAGGGATCTGAAAACTGTAGTTCTAGATCTCACAGATAGAAGGAAGCTTTCTCCTGACAGGTTGCCCCAGGGTCACTACTATGAAATATGGCTCACCTAAAAATAATTTGACATTTTTTTAAAGGAAGATTATTCAATTTGACAATAAAAGTAAGCCATGAATTAATTTATAGGATTTTTTGGGACTTTTTTGACACATTTGACAGATTTTTTTTTCTTTATTTACAGTACAGGCCTAAAGTTTGGACACGCCCTCTCATTCAATGTGTTTCCTTTATTTATGTCTTCTCAAGAACAAAGCAGTAATCAGAGCAAAGAAACTAGAATATGAGACTTTTTTAGTACATAATTCCACATGTTTCATTCATAGTTTTGATACCTTTAGTGAGAATCTACAATGTAAATAGTCGTGAGAATAAAGGAAATGCATTGAGTGGGAAGAAGGTGTGTCCAAATTACTGGGCTGCACCTTAAAGGATTTCTTCCTATTCTCCTGCAGTGTCTCTTAATCTATTGTTTATTTATATTTAGCTTGAATAAACCTGACAGTTGTGATATGAATGGTTTGATGAATGACTGACAGTTTCCTGAAGTGGAACTGGTTTTAAGATGAGGGTGAAATAAGGATTGTTTGTGTGTATTATCATGTTTATGTTGAAGTATAACAACTGTGGGTGGAAATGAGCTTTTTTTGGCACATAGTATCACTTCTTTGTAGCGTACTGTCCCTGAATCCCCCCAAAGTCTTGTTTGCTCTGCTCTGTCCCTCAGGATTTCACTTGCTCACTGAACTCAGATCGATGCCACTCGTCTTCCACTGCTCGCTTTACTGACCGTGTGATCCACTCAAAACCACACACAAACCACATCTCAGGCTCTGAACTGCAGCAGCTTCTGCAAAATCTGGATCTAAACTTTTTCTATTCCTAAGAGCGATTATGACAATATATATTTTCCTGTGAATAACCACATTCAGTGTGATCTGGAGACAAATGCGTGACCTACTTCAGTGTCCTGTTCTGCAGCTCTGGTCGCTCTGAAAGGGACTGCACCTTTTAAAAGCCTGTGGTTTCTGCAGGATATGGGTTTCTCTCACACTTTTGTTGTTATATTTGCACAAAATTGAAAGTGAGATGCACAGTGAAAGTGAGCACAAAATCTGTACTGGAGTGTTTGCGATTACTCATCTTTAAATCTTCAAATAATAATGCTACTCACAGACAAATATTCTCTTAGATGGTGCCAAACGTTTGTAATTTTCCTCTTTAAAATAATCTCTTATTGACGTACTCGTAAGTGCAGGTTACAGAACATCGCGCCTCAGATGCCTCAGAACCTGAAATACTGAAGTACGATAGCTCGTGTACAAAGGGAAGACACCTCTCGAGCTATAAATATTGTGCTTGTGTTTCATATCGAGCTCAGAATACTTTCATGGCTCTGAGGTAATCACTTCCAACCACAGACTTTTCCTTTACATCAGAGATTTCACATGCAATACATGCACATACTGCTGTACAACTTGTATAAACAACCATAAATCAAGTACTGAATATTTCTGCTGATCATATACTGCATGTTGGATTGATATTGCAGTACTTCTGACATATTTCTATTAAGTCTAAGTCACTTGTTGCCTCTATTTGATTATAAAGTATTGCTAGTAATGTAGTGAGCCTTGCTGCCTGACTTAATATTTTAGCTTTATGTTTATTCGTATGTATTGCACATTCACATAGTTTATATTTGCATTCTGTTTTGTGAGAAACCTAATTTTCCTTTAATGAAAACCTTTGTGGCCCTCAGACCCTTTTTTGGTGACCCTCAAGCTTGTGGCTGAAATGGTATACGCCAGAGATTGTGCTTTTTCCTGCAAGTTTCAAAATTCTACACTAGTATAACCTCAAAAAGTGAAACTTTATTGTGTGAAAGATTATTTTTCTGAGCCTTATTAGAGTAAGGCACAGGATAAACCTCTGCTACATGCTCCTATTTGAAATTTTACTGCATTTTCCACCAATCTGTGGCCCTCTAAAACATATACACTTCAATATACAGCCCTCAATGTAAAAAAATGGACACTCCTGCTCATTTAACACCATTAAGACCTGCATTGTCCATAATAGCCCTAATATTAGTGCAAATAATCCTGTAGAATCCTGAAAAAGAGCTGTCAGGCCCTGAGTACGTCCTAAATGCTGCTGAGCTGACTCGTGCCGACAGTGTCAGGAGCAGTTTGGAACGACAGGTGGAGGGTCACAGTGTGTGGAGCAGCCCTCCTCCATTTTTAATGTTTTGCTGAATTATTCGCTGGGCGTGTGTGTCGAGCCGCTGTGCATTGGGGCGCCGGGTGTGTCGGACTGGAGCCGAGGGGACAGAGCTGTGGCAGGGACGCCCGGCTCCAACACGAACACTGGGGTCCTCAGGGACAACTCATTCATTTATAATAGGAATACAAATCCTGGGTCCGCCTTAAACTCAGCGGACAAGGATTTTTTTGTGTTGTTGGAGATGAGCAGGAGTCGAGCTGATTGCAGATTCAGCCACATTGTGAAATCTAAGTGTATTCATTACTTAAGATTTACTAAGACCACATTTACAAGAATTTATGAGTATGGAGTACAGGCTAAAAGTCCAGTTATATTCTGTTATATTATATTTGTTGCTTGGCCTGGTGCTGTATGAACAAGAAAATTCAAGTAAAACATGCACAAAAAAACATGCACAACAGGCCAGGATAGATGAATATTGCGTGAGTGAATGGCGCAGATTGGCAGCCTTGCTTTAGTCAGTCTACCCCAGGGCAGCTGTGGCTACTAGTGTAGTTACCACCACCAAGTATGGAGCAAAGGAATCATATACACAAACTGTAAAGCAACTTTGAGCATCTGGAAAAGTACTATATAAAACTAATACATTATATATAGAGAAAGTTTGTTGCTAAAAGATCTAAGTGTTTCTGTGCATTAGACAATATTTGTAATAAACTGTGCTCTTCTCAATCAGAAGCAGTGACTGTGGCTGAGAGAAGTTGGCACTAGTCTTCAGAAAGAAGTCTGTAGCGCCCCCCTCAGGAAGTCTAAAGAAAACACCAGTGGGAAAAGTTTGTTCAAGATCATTTAAGGCAAGACATCACACTTCACACAATTCTTCTTCTACACTTCTGGCCTATTCATAATTTTGGAATTTTATCATACTTTTCTGTTCAGGCCCAATAATTCCAGTATTAATCCTTAAGTAAAATGAATGCAAAAACTCCACATGTAGATTTTATCCATTTTTATTGTACAATTTTTATAAATCACCTTTTTTGTACAAATTTCGCTAACAAAAAAGCAAGTCAGACTTCAGTTAGCCAGGAGTTTGACAGGAGCTGGACATAAAAATATAATTTAACACTGCAGTCGAGCAATTGAACAAATGAAGACGAACGTTTTGAGTCAACAGAGCAGAGCGGGCTTTTCAGATGGTTCTCCCTTTAGTGTCGTGTTAGAAACCAAACGGAAAAACCACTGTTAAAATCCAGTTTGTGTCTGTGGAGATGGGGAGGAGCGTGGGTTTGTCATTTGGTCCTGTTCCGATGTCTTTAAGAGGCCGATGTGTGGACGTGGCAGGGGTCAAAGGTCGTAGGCAGCAGTTCTTAAGAGCGGGTGTATTTTCCCCAAATGTGAAGCATGAAGACGGAAGCAATGAAGAGCAGGCTCATGACCAGGACTGGCACTGGGCCTCTGTCAATGAGAGAAAACAAACATTAGAACAAATAAATTAGTTTATGTGGAATCAAAACACTCTAAAAGCTCTAAATTATAGTTTTCTAGGGTAGGGTTTTGCATTTAAACTGAAATACAGCTGATGCTTTGACCTATTTTCATAATCAACATCTCATAGAAAAGTAAATATTGCACAAGGTTTAACACAATAGCCTCAAATAGTGGGGCTTTCCTTCATTCAGGCCGATCCTGTCCCTGGATTGGAATTCAAGCCATGCCATTAATACTTCAGGTTTGATGACCCAATCGAGCCAAAGGAAAACTTGTTAATTCTCCGTCCTGTGGCCCTGTAATTTCTCTTTTTAAAAAGTGCCACTCCCATGGAGTTATGACATATTGAAGAAGCGCCGCGGCCTCATCATGTGCCGTAACCCCAGAGCCCACTCGGATCATCAGAGTGAGCGATTTTATTGATGAGGCTGGGATAAGCAGGAGGGGCTCTGGAGTCTGAGGAGGAGGAGGCGCACGGGGAATTGGGGTGCATCACTAAGTAGCAGATATTGCCATGCCGACCACCTCCTCGGCAGCCCCCTCCTCCCTCTTGTCAGGACGCTGTAATTGAGTTGACCTTTTAGAGTCGATCCTTTAATGAAGCTTTGAGGCGGGCGCCTAACGGAGGAACAAACACGTACTCGATACACAGCACTGTAACCCTGCCCTGCTCAAACTGCACACACGCACTCGATACAGCGCGCCATTGATCTACTGTGCAGCCCAAAGTCCCTGTAATACACATTTTGGCATTATATACTACTACTAAATCATGTTTTTATTGATCATGCTAAAAAAAATCTTCACTCAATGCACAATAACCCTTAAAAATTGGAATGTAAAAAGTTTTGAACATAAAAAAGAACAATTTCACAGTAATCAGAGTCTATACAAGAACTGCAGACACATTAGATTTCTCAGTTCTAGTTGTGCTGACTTTGAACATTCGGAAAAGTCTGCAGCAAATTCTATTCACTGGCCAAAAAGGTACAGGCTCAGTGCAGATATCTTAATAAGAATAATAATTATGCTAATTATTAAAATAATGCAGTATAATAAAAACATAGTGGCAAATAGAAACGCATGAATCCTCTCTTAACCCTCTGTATTTGGACAGAGTGACGCAGATTTAAGATTGGATCTGCGTGCAGAAAACACCTCATACACACGTCAGGCACAAACCATTTGTTGGACAACATCGGCACGTTGGGCTAATTTCCTGTTATTACAGTTTCCTCCTATTTCAGCTGATGAAGATAAATTGCTCTTAAGTAGTTGCTTATAAATGAATCAAGCTAAATGTCAGGGAGGAAATGCGCAGGGAGTTTGGAAAGTGTTTTTGAAGCGCACTCACACTTTCAGGCCTGGTGAGTCCTCAGTGTAGAAGCGCCACATGCCCCCTGTTCCCGCTGATGTGGTCCTGCCTCCGCTGCGAGTGCCGCTGCTGGTGGCTTTCCTAGAAGACAAACAAATACAGTCAGAGAATGTCTCAAGAGAGAAGGGAGGATGGCAGTTTAATGCATTATAACATTACACTTTCCAAAATGCCAATAAAACACTGATATAATTAATAATATGTAGACTGAACTTTACACTACTCATTTTGTGGTACAGATAAACAATGGCTTTTTGAGTGGTTGAAAGTAGTTTGAGCCCCTGAACATAACATTCATTTGGTGCTGTAATATATTATACAAGAATAATATAAACGTGACTGTGTACAAGTGGAAGGTGGGGTCTCTTTGGATCTTTTGATTCTTTGACTCCCTTTTAGGTAGAGAGGTGTAATTGTACATCTTGATCATTATTTGTTTATAATATACATTGACAGTGACACAACATACAGTACTTATTTTTTTAATTCCAGATGAATCTTTAAATAAGTCAAAAGTGAATATTGATTGAATATAATATTAAAACTGCGTGCAATTAGAAAATGGGGTAAATATTGGAACTACTAGTAGCTGCAGAATAATATGTAATCTGTGTATTTGTAGGGCAGACTTCAAAAAATGAAACACAACAAAGTACTTGGCTTGATCTTCAAAATTGGATTGATTACTTTTAGAGTTCACATATAAAAGGAGACAGGTGGTTTGTGCAGAAAAGTGTACCTTTGCCTGACTGTGGATCCTGCTGCTCGAGGGGCCACAGTCTTACTTGGGGAACGGCTTGAAGCCCCAACATTGGTGGCACTTGCTGCTGGTCCAGGCTAAAAACATATGTATAAAGAACAATAGTCATGTACTGCATACTTTGAATAAGAAAACACATCAACAATAATGCATTATGTAATTATAATGTAACAAACAGTGATTTGGATCTACTGCATAGTTTACTGCGAATCACAATAAAGTATATATTAAATTTACTCGTATTAGTAAATAATTATGCAGCAGAGATGCATAGATCACTACAGGATAGAGAATTTGAACCTATTCTATGAGATTTACTACAATGATCATTCACTACACAGCCACGTCTGCGCTGACAGGCTAATGCTAAACAGCTAATACAAGCAGCAATGCTCTAAATGAATGAAAAACACTAGCTTAGCATCGACTTAAACCTTATTGCAGAGTAGTAAAGTTGACTTACCATAATTAAATTTTATGTTACGATCTAAGGTGGTACTGTGATGTCCTCTTGAGCTGAGGTGTCCGTAAAAGAGAAGCAGGCAAGAGAAATCGGTGCAAATTTGAGGAGAAATCCCACAACGCTGACGCCTATCTAAAAAGGACACGACTACAACCAGCCTGGAGAGAAATAGACGGCCAAGCAGGTGCCTGACCGGCTTTATTGATACGTCCTCAACAAACTCGGTCAAAGCATTTTATTTCTTATGTAATTTTTATCTTGAGTTTCAAAGTTAAATGTATAAAGCGTATTAGTTGTAAATAATAAAATGTTTTGCTTGAACTTGCGATTTGTTTTGAAGGCAAATAGTCGGCCCGCCCTCAGCAGCCGTTGACGTGTCTCACAGGAAGCTATGAAAACGCCGCCATTTTGGGGCAAGTGTGGGGCGTAAATAGACCAGTTTTTAAAGGGATTTTGAGCCGTTATGGCTGGCAAAGCTCACCAGTTTCTTAAACTTGTGGAGCGCTCGTATTGATAAAGCTAAGCAGAAACGAGTCTTATCAGAGTGGGAAGAAGTATTAAAGAACTAAAGGTAACCATGAAGTTTTTGCGTAACTATTGAAGCTAGTAGGAAAGAGTAGTAATTCAGAATCAAGTAAACAGCAAAAATAGAGTTGTTTGTGATAAGATACCAGTTTATGCATTGGTTTATTGAGCAAATGTCACTTGTTTTGACTAAATATAAATATCTGTAAGCAAGAGGGCAAGTCAGCTATCCTTATTTTTACCAAGACACTTTTGTTTACATCATGTGAGTGTCTGTAAACTACAGTGTTAGTTGAATTCTGTATTATTGCAAAACTGAATATGATTTTTGTTTTCTTTAAATTATGAAGTATTGAACATTCCTCTGCATTATTTTGTCTTTTGAAGATGGTGCGAGTGGTGTTCCTGCATCCAGACCTGGGCATTGGAGGAGCTGAGAGGCTGGTCATCGATGCAGCCGTGGCTTTAAAGTCTCAAGGATGCACAGTTCAGATCTGGACAGCTCACTATGACCCCACACACTGCTTCTCCGAGACCCTCGACCCAGATCTGCCTGTGGTATGTTTATAAGTAGGCCTTTGTGTTGTCCTGTACAGAAATTAGTTACTATTTTCTTTAGATCAGCCAAAATAACACTAATAATCATAATATGATATTGCTGAGTAACTCTTCTCTTTTTCCCCTGAATAACAAGCGTTTCTGGTCACAGGTCTGTGTGGGTGACTGGCTGCCCACGAGTGTGTTTGGTTACCTCCATGCCCTTTGTGCTTACCTAAGAATGGTCTACGTGGCTCTATACCTGATTTTCTTCAGTGGACTGGAGTATGATGTTGTCTTCTGTGATCAGGTCAGTTTAAGTCATTAGTACAACACACACACAGTGGATTTTATAGCGTGAGGTCAGGAGTTACACAAAGTGTGCCTTGAAGCAACGTGTAATTATACATAACGGATGCAGTGTGTTCCAGGCCTACTGTCACGTTACCCAAAGTGTGTTTACAAGTAGACTAAACTTACAAAGTTAAGTTTCTTGTAAAGTGTAAAAAATTAAAAGGCCTTAAAATGATGTAATTCAATAAATTCATTTATAAATTACAAAATGATGAATAAATAAATTGTCTTAAAATGTTGTCATAAAGAAGAAGTGCTTGATTTTCTTTTTGTTGGTATTTGTCTTTAAGTCTGAATTGTCTGCCCTCCAGGTTTCTGCATGCATTCCAATGTTGAGACTGTCCCGTCACAGAAAAAAGGTTCTGTTTTATTGTCACTTCCCTGACCAGCTGCTGACGCAAAGGAAAACTGCTCTGAAGAAAATGTACCGCGCTCCTATCGACTGGCTGGAGGAACGCACCACTGGCATGGCTGACATGGTGTGTGCATTTTATCTACTCATTTTACATCTTTGTGACAATCCTCATATCCACTGGTAACTTGAGATTAAGTAAACACTCAAAACAAACACGGTAGTATTTTGTCTGCGCTGGAGGCTATTGTAAAACCTCTAAATATGTGGATTCTAAGAGCTTTGATTCAGATCCTCCTCTAATCTGTGTCTCTGTGCAGATCCTGGTGAACAGTCAGTTCACTGCAGGCATCTTCAGAGACACCTTCAGGAGCCTGAGTGCAGTCCAGACAGACGTGCTGTACCCCTCTCTGAACACAAAGACCTTCGATGAGCCCCACACAGAGGAGTCGAATCTGGGGGGGCTGCTGCCTGAGGGCACCTCCTGCATGTTCCTCTCTCTGAACAGATACGAGCGGAAGAAGAACCTGGGCCTGGCTCTGGAGGCTCTGGCCGCTCTGAGGAGCAGACTTCCCAAGGACCGGGCGGCAGGCGTTCACCTGGTGGTGGCAGGAGGCTACGACGACCGCGTCACGGAGAACGTGCAGCATTACAATGAGCTGAAGGATCTGGCAGAGCAGATCCACTTGGAGGCCTGTGTCACCTTCCTGCGCTCCCCCTCGGACTCCCTGAAGGTGGCGCTGCTCCGGGCCAGCGCTGCCGTGTTGTACACCCCCAGCAGAGAGCATTTTGGGATCGTTCCAGTGGAGGCCATGTACTGCTGCTGCCCTGTCGTCGCAGTGAACTCTGGGGGGCCCCTGGAGAGTGTGGCTCATGGAGTCACAGGCTTCCTGTGTGAGCCCACAGCTCAGGCCTTCTCTGCAGCCATGGAGAGGCTCGTCACAGAGCCCCACCTCCGAGAGGACATGGGACAAGCTGGCAAGGCCCGGGTGCAAGATAAGTTCTCCCTGGAGGCCTTCTCAGACCAACTTTATGACTACGTTCTGAAACTCAGCCATTAATGCTCTGCACTCTCTACTGAAAAGTACACTGTGAAGGAAAAGCACCTGGATATGTTTGATACTGAAAGATGAACTGAAAGAATCAGTGTTTCTCATGTGTTACTGATTAGAATGAAGTAATCTGGATGAATATTGGTTTGGGGAACTGGATACCTGGGTATCCACTTTTTGGCACTTTGGGTAATTCAAATACAATCGACTGCCACAGAGATATCATCTGCAGACTTCCTGTATTTAATATTAAGGTCCACGGGGCAGAAGCACTAGATTTTCTTGGTCAAACCAGAGTCGGACAGTGCCCAGAAGCCTTGCATTAACATATAGGATGTTAATATTCACTTATGGGTAAATGTAGATATGCTCCATACGAGTATCTGCTGCGCACTGGAAACGTATGGAGCGCACGGGGAGGGGAAATGTGACGACTTCCACCACAATTAATCCGCATTCCCCTGGAGGGGTTGCTGCGAGGGCAAAAAGGATGGAATCTCTCTACCAATTAAGAAAAGAGTAACGAGTTTAAAAAATACCACCCCTGCAAGGCTGCAGCAGAAAGATCTCCACAAATGAGGCAAAAGGATTGATTGTAAGAGTAAAATGTTTTGCACGGAGCACGTTTTCCCGTCTGCGCTGCTGTTTGTCGGAGTCTGGGACTGGACAAGAATGTTGTTAGCCCCCCATGGCGTCACAGGCCACCGTCCCAGATCGATAAATGGGATGCTTCCTGTCCAGGCCCTGGGACCGGGAGCTTTGTTCAGTGAGGAGCCCTGGCCCGGCCGTGACTCCTGCTGCCGGGTGGAGGTTATTAGCAGATGATGGAGGCTGTTGGCTTTATTAGGGGCCGGCTGATGGCAGAGCAGCGTCTGGAGGAGAATAGCAGAAGGTCATTGTGTCTGCGCTACTGTATAGAAACGCTCTTATTGACATTCCTGAAGGCTTAATAAACAAGGGCACACATACTTTCCTAACTTCCATGGGCTTTGCTTTGTTCATAACTTTTTTTTTGCCATTATTGGAGTGAGCAGAGTATTTTTGTGCACATTGATGATGCTTTTCAACTCATTTAAGTGGACAGACGGATGAATGGATGAGACGCACATCCAAGAAGCAAACTTTATTTTGTTGATTTTAGAAAAGTTGCTTAAAGTCCTGAGTTCTCTGTCTCTGGACGTTGTTGTAGTATCAACTGCAGAGTCTGCTCGTGAAGGAAATCTAAACCAGGACGTAATTGAAACATTAAATTACAGTCAAGTGAATTAAAAGTCTATTCGAGGGCTGTGTGCTAAAGTTGGACTGGGTTTACAATATTACATAAAAATGCTTTAAAAATCTATAAAAAATGAATGTCCGATCAGCCAGACACATTTATAGTAATTTATAGTAGACCTCTATGGGTAAAGGTTCTCTCTAGTTTTGGGTCTCCAGCCCTAACCCTGGTGCTGTCCAAAATGTTTCTACATAAGCTATCAAATGGGATTACAGTCTTCTTAATCTCTTAAATCATTAAAAAGGTATTACATTTGATCATGCCAAATTTAAGGCCTTAAAAGCATTGTATCCTGGTCTTCTTCAGCCAATCTGGACTTTGGCATCAGCAGCTGTGGTAAGCTTGTTCTCATCTTATATGTGACAGAATAAACCAATGCATAAAAATAATAACACCGATTTGGTCTTCTAGGTTTTGAGAAGGGCCTCAGCTCCTGCAGAACCCGGCCTTCCCCACACAGACTCGGATCCGAGGGTGAATGAAGTCCATCAGGTCTCCATCTGAGCACTTTCAACCTGAAGAGGAAAAAGCACCTTACTACAGGTAACTCCTTGCAGAGAGAACTCTCATTCTGATTCTAATTCTGATTCTGACAAACTTGTTACCTCACTTGTTAAAGCAGCTGCCAATTAAGTAAGTAAAAAGATGCATTATAGTAAGAGAATGTGCTTAGGAAAAAGGTATATACAAGGAACATTATGAGGAACTACACTATATAACATATACATATAAAACCATGGGCATTGCTATTAAAGTCTGATAGAACAGCCTGTACTCCTGCCTTGGCCCCTGAGAGGTCACATCTCTGCTCTATATAATTTCTAAGTTTTTCTAATTCCCTCCTCCAGTCTGTCCCTGTCTCCTGTCTCCTCCTCTGTCTCCTCAGTGTCCACCCCCCCTCGGAGTGTGCCCCGTGGAGAGGGGCCCGTTCTGGAGATCACGGTGCGTCTGAGCGCCGGCGATAACCGGTGCCTCGGTGCCACGGGCGCTCACTCCTTAATTAATTAATGAGACCGCGGGCTGGGTTTCTAATTCCAGCGTCGGGGGCGGGAGATAGCTCCAAATGTTTAGGTGTGAGTTCTCAGGCGACGGCGGAGGAGGTGGAGGAGGAGGAGGAGGAGGAGGTGGAGGAGGAGGGGGAGATGTATGTGAGCCCGGCTGTATATCTATTTAGTTGGCAGTTTGGGAGCTGCTTTCCTTGTTAGCGGAATATTAAGTACGCGCAGAATATTTTGACTCCGGCTTTAATCACGGGCTCGTGATTGGGTGTTAATCATGGGGTAAATGAAGCTGATGAGGGAGAAGGAGGAGGCCCCATACATCACCTCCTGCTCCTGTGCTCCTGGGCATTAACCAGGTCACAGCCCCAGAGCCTGAGACCTGCTGTAGGCCCAGAGAAACACACTCTGCTGTTGTGCTTTAAAAGGCTTTTCTTCTTTAAACTAACCCCAAACAACAACATCTTCAGATTCCAAACAAATGATTTTTTGGTGTACTTAAATTCCTTTAATTTACTCAAAAAATGTATAGTGCGCCCTATAATCCAATGTGTCTTATGTATTGACCTCGAATTGACCTTGATACAGTAAACCAGAGCATCCGGAGGAAACTTTAGAATTGTATTTAGTTTTTATTTGTTTTTTCCCCAGATATTCCTTTCTATACACCTCTAAATGTTAGTCTCTTTCTCTTCTTGATTCAGTCTCAAATGCAGCAGGAAAAGTGTCGTATCTGAGCTTGTATTCAAAGCACATGTTAATAAGCCTTTTTTACACAGTACATGTGAACAAATTATGCATTTCCGACTTTACTACTTCCATAAAGTGTTTAAATATATTACTCTGGGCTCGTAAATGTAGCCTTCCTCAGAGTGGGCGGGGCCTCAGACACAGAGCAGACATGATTTACCAAAGCGACGTAAAGACACTATAAA
Organism: Lythrypnus dalli; assembly: GCA_011763505.2. Classification (NCBI taxonomy): domain Eukaryota; kingdom Metazoa; phylum Chordata; class Actinopteri; order Gobiiformes; family Gobiidae; genus Lythrypnus; species Lythrypnus dalli. The sequence goes on from JAADKR020000021.1 coordinate 13,815,159, forward strand.
ACGTGATAATCTCTGATAGTGGAGTATTAAAGCAGCGTCGATAAAAGCATGTTTACGGCCGGGACACAGAGCATTATGATTTGTTCTGTATGTAAACCTGCTTATAGCTCCAGGAAAAACACTGCAGTCGCTTTGTAACTCACTGTGGGTTTATTAAAACTGACTATAAAACATTTCTACACAGGCTTTTGATGCAGTTCAGGGCAGTTCAAATATTCTGTCATTTTTGTGTTTCCTAAAGTCATAAAATGTTACTTATTACTTCAACAAATAGCAGACAGTGGAAGGTTGTGCATGTATAAAGTAAATAATACATCTTCTCACTGTAATTAACTTTCTTCCTTTTAAAACATAATGTTATACCCTTGTACTGTCAAATCCATTTCAAAATATATGTCCTTTATACCTGCAGGTGCCTTTTATTTTTAGAATTTTAAAACCAAATTTAGCATCTGAAGATTATTCTCTCTTAGATGCTCACGCTGACATCGCCGCGGTCGCCTTCCTGGAGCAGCAGGTGATGAAGAGGAGGAGGGAAGAGGAAGAGATGGGGGGTAGGAGGGGGAGGAGTAGGAGGTGCGGAGGAGGAGAAAGAAGGAAGGGGAGGAGGAGGAGGGAGAGAGGAGAAAGGGGAGGAGGAGAGAGGGAAGAGGAGGAGAGAGAAAGAAGGAGGAAAAGAGGGGGAGGAGGAGGAGGAGGAGAGAGAGAAGAGTGGGGAGGAGGAGTAGGAGGGGCACCTGCAGACCAGACCTCCCATTGAACTTGGCTCTCCTCCAGGTCTCAGGGAGACAGTAATCAGCGCCGCGGCAGTCACTCATTTGGCCCTAAACAAACACATTAACATTATTAGTGTTCATCTTTATAATGGATTTAATCTTCTGTAAGTCCGTGATGAGTGTTATTCTGACCAGTTAAAATCAATCAAAGGTTGAATTGTTAGTGAGTAATTGTGATGACCGTTCAATTCTTTGCATATTCTTCTTTTTTTTTTCATTTGAACATGAAAACCCAAGTTTGTCTGATCTTTGTGGTAGTCTTTGTTCATGTTCATATAAACTTTAAAGGCCCTATACCTAATTTATTTCAAAAAGTGGAACAACATTTATTTTGTCCTGATTTTGTCCATTGTAAAGTCGTATACCTCGAGAAATCATACGGTGCATCTAATTATAAACCATTTGTATAGATTTCCTGAACTTCCAGCTCTTTTTTTCAACATTTCTGTGAAAGTGACCCCAAAATTTGACTCTGCAAGTTGTAAAAACGTGCTTATAAAGTCATCCTTGTGAAAAATGTGAATGTTAGAAAAGTTAAGAATGACCTAAGACCACAGCTAATAATTTAATTTACTCAAATAAAATCAGGTTTAGTGCCTTTAAACATTTGGACCCTATATCTAGCATCTCCAGACTCATTCCATTGCTCTTATTCATAGCTGTTTTTGAACACTGACAAAAGTTTACATAAAGGCCTTTCTTTTTCTAAAACAATAGTAAGAATGACCTGCCTATCAGCACACATGAATCTTTCCTGAAAACCTGTAACTTTATGCAGATACCCATGGATCTCCTTCTCTCCCCGGAGCCGCCCTCCTCCAGGCCCCGGCCCTGCCCAGGAGGAGGTGCCAGTCTGCGGTGCCAGGGGAGGCCCTCACAGCTGGGCAGCCCTCACCTCCGGCGCTGATCCTCCGAGGGGGTGAGTGTCAATCACATCCTCCTCCTGCATCACCACACACAATAACACACACAACACCACACAACGCCACACAACGCCACACAATGCCACACAATGCAGCTCCCATTGTTACTGCGAGTTGTGCACCCCTGCCCGATTGTGTGCCTGCCCGTCGATGGCCTGCGAGATTGAGCTGTCAGTCGAGCGGCGGCAGATGAAGATTAATGAAGCGTGCAAACAATAAGAGGCTGGCAATGATCATAAATATGCTAATGGTGTTATCAATGGAAGCCCAGTGACATGTCAGGGAACAGGATTCAACGCCGAGATTTAGTTTCCAGTGTTAAAACTCTCCTCCTCCTGGGACGCACATATTTTTGTTGATGGACGGGGATAAACGCCCCCGTCCTGTGTGTCCTGTGTGTCCTGTGTGTTATGGGTTTTACATGAAGGGGATGGAGAGGAGGGGGAGCTCATTGACCAGGCTGACATGATTGGTGTCAGGATAAGTGTGTTTATGTAGTGTAAAGGTGTGTGTTGTGTGTGTTTGTGTGTGTATGTGTGAGAGGAGAAAGGGCACCAGGCTACACTCGTGTCTGTGCCAAGAGTCTGATTAAGAAGACAGCTCTGGCTAATGGTCACAATGAGGGGCTGATTAGGACACGCTGCGATGAAAAGAGCGCGGAGATCCATTCACTAAAATGATGGCTTTGTTGTCTGATCCCTGGTCCCTTTGGGAGGGGGGCAGGGGGGGCCCAGGGGGGGCTCCTGGTTTGGGCTTTAAAAATTCATCCTATTCTCCTCATTCTATGTTCATGTGGGTCACAAAGCAGCATCCAAGCGGAGATGGGAAGTGGATTAGTTACGTTTAACAAAGTGCGTTTTAGCCTGCTTCGATAACTTTGTCACAAACTGTGCTTCTCAGAGTTGTTTTATATCAGGCATGCCCAAAGTGCGGCCTGGGGGCTAAATGTGGCCCTCAGATCAATTTTTGTGGCCCTCAGGCTTCTGGTTGAATTGGCACTTGTTGTACTTTTTACAGCAAGCTTCATAATTCTACACAGTTATAACCTCAAAACTGACATTTTATTGTGAGAAAGAGCTGGCATTATTGTTCTAACCCAAGAAAAATGTGGTACAGGTTAAACCTCTGCTTCTATGGAACTTTTAAGGCAGAATAAAAAAACATGATATTAGTGCAAAACATAAAATAATGAAAAAATGCTGATATTTCTCCTTAATACACAATCATGTCATTCCATTGTGTCCTTTAAGGTACAATACACATTCTGGATCACGACCCACTCCCTCACAGCCATTTACTATTAATAAAAAACCATCATCTTATGTTATTTTGTTATTGTTATCCCTGGTCTCGGCTCTTTACCCGTGACCTTGACTCTCGACTCATTTGTTTCCACATCTAAAGACTGTGTCCTGGAAGTCTCCACATTAACAGCTCAGCAGCAGGAGCCTGTAATGATAAACAGAGTCCCCCGGGTCAGGAGGGTCCGGGCCCGGCACAGTCCCCCGGGTCGGGACGGTCCGGGCTCAGCAGGGGACCCTCCACATTAAGTGCACGCCCAGTCTCTCCTCCCATTGGCCACTGACTCCTCCCCTGTGAGCTCATTACCCCCATCATCACCACTTCCTGTGTCGACGATACACGCTCCATCCATCCCACACAAATTACCTGCTCCATCAGGAACAGGTCTGTGGTGTTTGGGAAGGACACTGAAGGTCGCGGAGGGTCCCCCGGGAGGGTTGAGACCCGCTCCCACAGGAGAACATGGAGGAGCAGGAGGATGACCCGGGGTGAATGGATGGGAGGAGGAGGTTAAGGAGTGCGTTTGCAGGTGATGGAGTGGCCACAGGTTTTTTAGTGCTGCTCTGTGACCCACATGAGCAGCCAGGGGGAAAAGAGCATTTTATTTATTATTTTAAAGACAGGAAGGAACCCCCAAAGGACTGACAAAATGGGATAAGAAAGCCATTATTTTAGCCAGAAGTGGGTGGAGCAAAGTAGGCAAATAATTAGAAAACAGAGGAGAAAAATAGTATTTGAGCATTAAATTTAAAAATCTAATTATTTTGTTGTTAGTTTTGTTTTAAGGCAAGGGATAACGATAACAAAAGATGTTTTTTTTTTTTTTTATTAATAGCAAATTGCTGTGAAGGAGTGAGTGTCCCAAACCTGTAAAAGGATCTACACCTGATTTATTCTAGCAGTGGATTAGAATTAGTGTTTTCCTTCATTAAACACACATTTGTGGACCTTTGTGCTATTTATGAATCATTTTTATTGATTGATCTTGCAGGTAGTTGTTGTTGTATCAAGATTAGTGCTCCATGAAAGTAAGGAATGAGATAATTTGAGATTTTTATACTTGTTGTGATATTGGGCCATACAAAATAAACTGGATTGATTGAGAGATTAAAGACCCTATACCTGTTTTTATTGTTGTTTGTTTAAGTTTTACCGATTCGTTGTGTCCAATCTCACTCCTATCTCACTTCTTACATCTCAATTCTTCACAGTACCTGCATTGTTTGCATTTTTTCATTATCTGAGGACTCTGAGGACTCTGAGCTTGAACCAGCGTCCTCTGGGTTTTCAGGTAAACACTCGTCCTCTAAGCCACAGTCCCCTCTCACTCCTGAGTGTCCAGGTGTGTGTGTCCAGGTGTGTGTGTGTCCAGGTGTGTGTGTGTCCAGGTGTGTGTGTGTGTGTGTGTCCAGGTGTGTGTCAGTGTGTGTCTCATTACCATGCGTCCTCTGTCCTCTTGTCCAGGAGCTCAGGCCGTGTGTCTCTGCTCTGGGGGAGAATTATAGATTACGGCTGGAGCAGACGGAGGGCCAGGGGAGCTCTCTCTCTCTCTCAGCCCAGACCTGAGCAGTGTAAGCTGGGCACGGCTCGCAGCTCATCAGCTCCGTCTCTGGAGGCTCCGGAGCTTAACCTGCAGCTAAGTTCTGATTAACCAGACTAATGATGGTGTGGCCCGTCCAAGTCCCCACTGCCCGAGACGATAATCACTGCTCAAGGCCCGGGACGCTGCTATTGTCTGTAAGAGTGCAGAGTCACGACTTAGCACACTGCCTCCTGATCGATGGATTCATTGATTTTGTTTTTGCTACTATCCAAATCTGAAATCACACTTGAAATTGTGCTGTACAGCTGCACATTGACAAACTTTCTTAGGCCCTTTGTCTTAAGAGTTTACTAACAAGGATTTTGAAAACATTTGTAAATTGTGCTTCAAGGGGCGTGGCCTGGAGGACCATTGGTTTATGAAGGGCGGGAACGTTTGGCGTGCTATGCTATGCTATGCTATGCTATGCTAATCGTCAATACTGTCAATACAGGAGACTCTTGTAATGAATGCACCAAACTGAAAATCCAACAATTTTGCTCAAATAGTGTTTGTATCCGCGAGGTGTTTAATGAGCGCTGATCGATTTGTCTTATCTGTAAAGCAAACATTTCCCCTGAACAATGGAGGCCCTCATCCTTCGGTAAACAGCACAAACCGAAGCAGTGTATGCAAATAAGACGCACACAGACGCCTTTTGTTCTGGGCGTTTAGTGCTTCTCCTGAGTGTGTGACGATGGAGGGTCTGCAGCTCCTCCACGGGACATGCCAATAATCCTCACGGTCCCGGCTGATGGGGGACATTTGTGACGTGTCCCAAATGAAGCCCTGGGACCTGGAGGACGTCCCGAGGCAAAGTGATATAAGCAGAGCCGGTCGATAAATGATCTACTGTCGGAGAGTGATCGGCCGGGACGTGTCGAGACGGGTTTGGGTGAGAGGCTGTGCTGCCTCTGTCGTCAGTGCAGCATCTCAAACGGGAGAGCCTGAAGTTTACTCGACTGTGGAGGAATATTACAGGAAAAGTGGAAAGATTAACTCAGGAGTGTGATATAGAAATACCTCTGAATCTGTAATCTATACTAAAATCAAGGCAAAACTCAACTGGACTGGGACTAAACTGGAATTGAAGCAGGAGTCAATCATGGCATCATATTATATTAACTGCTTTAAGTATTAAATGGTAGACTATATGGTTAGAAGTAGTCTCGAGGTCCACAAACTTTACCTTCCACTCTGTTTGGGCTAAATGATCAACTCATCATCAGGCTCTGCAGAATAAGGATCCTGATAATTAGATTAAAGTGTGTTGGAAGAGGGGAACATCTAAAACATAAGACCAGGAGTGCCCACCCCTCATTTATAACAAGTCTGTTTTTGAAGTTAGAGAACTATTGTTTATTTTGTGTGAATGTGTAAACCCTCATATTCAGAGCCCCCCTGACTCCATCACATTCCCCTCACTCTCACATCCTGGTGCAGGTGCAGAGTGTAATCCTGCAGAGCTCCTCATCCTGGCAGCTGTGCGTCTCTGAATGCTTCCAGGAGCCAT
>JAADKR020000022.1:28329-43809 GCA_011763505.2 Lythrypnus dalli
CCAACAAATACTTCACTTTGAGCAGATACACTTTCAGGTTTTAACTATGGCACAAATAAAACCAGAAAGTACAGATCGAAGCACTGAAACCGTAGAAGAAGAAACAGCCAAATTGAACAGGATTAACCCAAAGATTACTCAAAACTGTGAAAATTAAATACTACTCCAGGTCTGAACATTACAACATGGTTTAAATAGAGGAAAAGAACAGTTTGCAATAAAAAAGGCTCATTTGAACTATTTCTTTTAATTTAAATTCTATGAGAAAAACCAACAGGAATGTACTTATTTTACTTCTAGAGTTCAATCCACTGCTGCACTTATTGTATAAAAAAGGCAAACACTTTGTCTTGAGACAGTTTCACAGAAACTACAAGAAAACGGTGCAAACCCAAAAGATGTCAGTGAATTGCATCAATGTTTACTCAATGGAAATTAAGGTCAAATAAAACCTAATAATTGTGTAATTTCAACTCAAGATGCATTTTGCTACAACTGCTTAAAGATACTGAGGTTTTTTGTTCCTGTAGATCAGAGAGAAGACGGAGGATTCACTGTGGACCTTCTACAAAACAGAGAAAATCAAAAACACTGAAGTTCTCCATAAGAAATGAAGGATGTAAACAATAAAAGGAAAACCACGTTTCAAATATAAATGAAATACTAAACATTTGAGAATCAGGAATGAACTTTTTGGCATGAATTTAATCGGTTTGGACAAAAAAGGTGCAGGGCTTTAAAACAATACATTCTTAGTTTTCTCTACATTCAGAGTTCGAGAAGGAGCTGGAGCCAAATGTGAAATAAACTCACAATAATGACCTAAAATACATTAAACTGTGGCTTCATTTCTGATTTTGGAATGTCTAGATATTTTAGACTTTTTTTTCAAATTTTGAAGGGTCAAAAAGTTCAAATCAAAGGAGCATTTTGGCAAAAGTAATGAAATAAATAAAGTTTTTCCAGAGTTGTTTGTACCTACATTCACTGCAGAGTTTTGTGCTGGTGCTGTTTTTATTCACATGTTTTTAGGTTTAAATTATATGATTTGGGAAAAAAACAAAAAAAGTTCATAAAATGTCTGAGATTTTTCCTCTTTGAACGAGGTCAAAGTGAACATATTTAATGAAATGGTCACAAAACCTGACGACAAATGTAACAAAAATATATAAAAATACATTTGTAGCTTTAAGATTTCCCAAAATGAAAATTGATGTAAACAATAAACAAAACACAGAAAAAGAGGATTTAAAATATAAATGGAACTATAAAACATTTGGAATTCAGAAAGGAACTTTTTAGCTTAAAATGGGTTTCCTCGGCAAAAGGTGCGTGGCTTCAAAATAAAAATAATGCATTTCACATTGAGCTTGTTGATAGAATGAGAAATGATAAAATAAAGGTCTTTTTCTTGAAATTAGTAACTCAAATTGGGCAAACTTACTTCTTCCTGGATGACGTTTTGCACTGTGAATATAAAGTTTAAAAAAATAGCTGTAAAATGCGTTTGTCCAGCGTTAGGATTCCCAAAATGAAGTGAGATACATTCAGTTGATCTGCTGCTGCTGAAATGTGCTGGTGTCGAACTCCACCACGTTTAAAAAAGTCTCTATACAAAAGTCCCTTCTCTAAAATCGCTCGGTTCAGCGTCTCTTACAGCATCAGGAACAGCTCGATATATCGGTGAGACCTCGATATATCGGTGAGAAGTCGATATATCGGTGAGACCTCGATATATCGGAGAATACCTCGATATATCGGTGAGACCTCGATATATCGGTGAGACCTCGATATATCGGCGAGACCTCGATATATCGGCGAGACCTCGATATATCGGCGAGACCTCGATATATCGGTGAGACCTCGATATATCGGCGAGACCTCGACATATCGGCGAGACCTCGACATATCGGCGAGACCTCGATATAATCGGTGAAAACTCGATCTTTAGTTGACCGTCTCCTGGAGGCCGTGCTTGGGCGCCCACACGGCTGCGATGGGCGCCTGCACGACTTTGAGGCCGCCGCTGGGCCTCGCGGTGGAGTACTTGTGGACGGGGAGGTACAGGGGCAGGCCCAGGGGGGCGGAGACCAGCGTGACGGAGGGGGCGGGGCTCACGGCGGCGGGGGCGGAGTCCGAGCTCGAGGTCTTGTCCTTTTCCAACGCGCTCCAGATGACTTTGGTGAGCGCCGGAGCGGCCAGGACCAGAGCAGACGAGGAGGAAGGGGAGGGGGCTGGTGAAGGGGCGTGGCCTGAGGAGATGGGGGTGTGGCCCGACGAGAAGGTGTGGCCTGGCAGAGGTAGGATGGTGGCGATGGTGGAAATGGGCGGAGACATGGCCTTCTCCATCAGCAGCTGAGCTTGTGATGGATCCAGGACCTGCTGCCCGTCTTCAGGAGGAGGCGTGGAGCCCAGGTGCCTGCACTCCTCCCTCTCCTTGGCCTTCACCTCCTCCTCCCTCCTCTTCTGGGTCTCCTGCTCGGCCGCCCTCTGCAGCGCGGCGTCCACCAGCAGCCGCAGGTCGCTGAAGTCGTGCGAGGGGAGGAGCTCGGGCGGCGTGGGCGGCGGCGTGTTGAAGACGGCGTTCTGCTGCTGCTCCTCCTCCGCCTCCCGCAGGAGACTCCTGGTGTCCAGCCTCAGCAGCGCCTCCCGTCCCCGCAGGACACTCAGGTCCAGGGTGGGGCCCGAGCGGATCACCGAGGGGCGGGGCAGGAGGAGGGGCGAGGGGAGGGGCTCCGGGGACGAGCCGGCCTCCGGTTTGAGGCCCACTTTGCGGGAGATGGTGAACTTGGTGGGGTCTTTGCCGTCTTTGCGCAGGAGGTCCGGCAGGAGGCGCCGGCGAGCGTTGATGAACCAGTTACAGATCTGAAAACAAACGTGTTTTAGAATCAGAAGGTCCATTTAAGACTCTTTGAAGGGGATATATCCTGCGTTTGGAGCTTAAAAATAGACTTAAAAACATTATTATGACAGCTTTGCTTTTTTTTTACGTTTTAGAATGTGGAATAATGTCTATGATATACACTGAGTTTGAACAATGTTGGATTTTGGTCTTTAAAAATGTCGAGGAGAGTTTCAGGCTTTAACAATGACACAAAAAGTCCCTATATTAAAGTATGACCATACAAATGAATAGAGCCAGTCCCTATATTATTATTATTATATTAAAATTGGTCACTTATATGCATTCCATTCAATTTGTAAAACATTTAGACTTACAGACTGTCACTTTAATGTACAAAATCAAATGTACCACTATTTAGGAGAGCTTTTTAACACATAGTACACCAGTCAGAGAAGTTTGGAACGCTTTTGTGCTCGGAGCTGTTCACTTTTGACACTTTTTGACCCCCATAGCACATAATCATAGAATAAATAAATGAATAAAGACCTGCAGCACGGAGAGGTTGGTGCGCGTGGACAGGCTGAGCTTCTCCTGCTCTGAGGGGTAAGCGTTGAAGCGATGGTCGTAGAGCCAGTCCCTCAGGATCTGGACCGCCTCCTTCGGCAGGTTGCCACGGCGCTTCCTCTTGGCCACGCCCCCCGACAGGTCCAGGGGAAACCCGTCGTCACTGTCCGAGAGCGCGGAGGAGACTGAGGCGTCTTCATGGTCCAGAGCTGGAGACAGAGGAGACCATCAGTAAAGTCTAGTGCCGTTTTATGGAATCAGAGATGAGACAAAACTATTCAAATTACTTTTAAAGAAACGTAAAGAAATAAAGTGCAATAAAAATCCTTTAGCACCACCTCCTTTAGCACCACCCCCTTTAGCACCACCTCCTTTAGCACATCCCCTGACAGTAGCCCAGCAGGAGGCTCACATCACAGCTGTTCTTATGGAAATCACACAGACGCCTCATTGTCTCTGTCAAAGTCTCCACGTGTCGAGAAAAGCAACAACACTTCTACTTTAATCTACTCCAGCAGCAACAGTGGACTATCAGAAGGGAAGAAACTAATGTAGATATTAGAATGAGAAAGTGGATTTGAGGATGTTCCTACAGATGTGTACTTTTGTTGCCAATGTTCTATCCCCATACAAATGAATGGAGGAGTCCCCATATAAAAATATAGCTAAACAAATGAACAGAGAGAGTCCCTATATTAAAGTATAGCCATACAAATGAATGGAGCCAGTCCGAGTAAACACAAAATCAACATTGAAACAGTAAAAAAATTCTAAACTGGTGGCACAAAGGCCTAAATGCAAAGATGGACGATGTGACAAAACATTCATGTCACACTCTTCTTTCCCTCAGATTGAGTTTGAGCTGGTCAGATGCAGCAGTAGGAGAAGTAATGGGTGGTGTTTGTTTTGGGTGAATGGCTGCCCCCGGGTCGTCTTTAGCCCAGGCCAGTGCCTCTCGTCGGGGGCAGAGGTGTAACCCGAGCCCCCTCTGCTCCTTTGGTTCTCCTCACAAAGAGAATTAATGTGTGTGCGCATGTCATCAGCATCACAGCAGCAGGAGAGACACTAAGCAACATTAAACTGCAGACAACACAACATGCAAGCTGTCAAAAGCAGGTATAATGGCTGAATGCATGAATTGATGCACATGTGAAGTGATGATTAAATGCATATAAAGTCTGATAAAGTCAAGGAGATAATCAAAATTGAAAGAGATATAACATTCCAGCCACAAGAGGCAGCGCAGTTTACACCAAAAACATGACACTGACACAGAGAAAAATGACATTAATGCACGTCCATCACTCAAAGTCAAAGAAAAGTCAGAAAGTCAAAGTAAAGACTGTGGAGTTGAGATTTGTTCAGTGAGCAGCAGCAGAGGAACTGAACGTGTTTAACCACTGTGTTAGGCAATAATCTGCAATGTATTATTATAAAATATATCATATTAATGTTTTAGTGTATGCACTAATAATATACGTGTACATAATACAGTATTAATATCCTCCACATTAGCATACATTATATAATATACAGCATAATAATATATTATTACAAAAAGACTTTTGTAGAAGTATCAGCCAACATGTGTTAAAATATTGAATTGAGACATCCCTAATATAAAGTTTTCCGCAGTCTTTGGGATCTTTGACATTCGTCCATTCCTCCATATTTTATATTGCATTTGCAGCTCTCACTTTACCATTAAACTCTTGGCCTAAATATAAAATGTCTCTATAAACCCCTGGTCTGTCACTGACACCAGGGTTTGTTCCTGCAGCTCCTGTCACACGTCCCTTTTGGCACCTGGGCCCCACGTTTGGAACCCTCAGACGTGTAAACAGCAAATGTTTGAGTCTGTCACAGCATTTACACAGAGAGAAAAGTCAATTACAGCCACAATAACAATCTGCATTTAAAGGGTCCAAAAAGTGGGAGTCAACACGTTTAGCCCATCAACAAATATCATCGACTGTCGCAGTTTGAAAGATTTTATGAGGCTCTAAACCTGACTTTTTAATATACTATGACTTTTTTTGTTGCTAAAAAAGTGCTGTATTCAATGCTAAAGCCTTTTTATCTATACTGAACAAGCAGCTGGTTAGTATTGCTGTTTATATTAGTAGTATTTGTCCTTCCTAACTCGGGTTCTAATATTTTAAAAGGAAAAAACAGCAAAAATAGCTCTGTAATTACCACATTTTTTATAAGTATTAGTTATTTTTTATGTTCAAACTCCTCCAAACACATTCTAAAAGGTCATAAATTACTACAAGAGAAAGATTAATATGTAAATGTCTCTAATCTGAGAGAATCCCGAGTGCCCCCTGGGGTCCCCGAGCCCCTGGTTGGGAAGCACTGGTTTACATCACAGTGACAGAGTTTTATCTGTGAAAGCTGCACTTTTAAAACTCTTCTGTGTGAAGTGGGATAGAAATGGGTTAGAAATGAGCGAGAAAACAACTAATGTTAAAGCTTACTACTCCTTTTCATTATTTGTAGCAAATAAGCACCAATATCCAGTTGCCTAAAAGTTTCTTTGTGTTTACTTTTACAGTGGGATCCAGTGACACTGACAGAACATCTGCATTTTTAAGACATTTAAAATAAGCAAAACGCATGAACAAAAGTACTTTTTTTTACCTTGGATCCTTTATATAAATGTTGTGGAGTAGAACGTGTACTAGTAGTGGAGCAAAAGTAATAAAGGTATCAACAAAAACACTACTAAAATAAAGTACAGGTCCTCAAAATCTATATTTTCAACCTGCACTGAATTACTATTATTATTTTAGGGGTGCTGAGAGACAAGATTACCCACAAAACCCACAGCCTTGCTCTGAAGCCTTTATAGAACTGTAATGGAGTAGAAACTGTTACATGTATCCTCAAAATATACAAAAGTAACATGCCAAAGTACTAAAAGTCTCAACAAAAACACTAGTCAAGTAAAGCACTGTAGTGTATTTACATTTAGCCTACAGTATTCATTATAAAACGACTCTAAAACTACAACCTGAAGCGCACTAGAGCCCGGACACAAAAGCCCAGCCTTCTCCAACTTGGGGCTGCCATGCTCACTTTGTTGACATCATAATGACCAACTCTTTGTCCGCCAGAACAATAAAAAACACCAAGATCCATTCACTCAAACCGCTGTAAACCCAGAAAAACACTGAGAGAACCCACTCAGACCGACACAAAGAGCGAGCCCAGATGGACGACACTTCTTCTTCTTCTGGATCCAAACGCATCTGTGCACAATGAAAACACGCAGGGCCCTGGAACAAGGCGCACACACATTTGGCACATGGCGTCTCCAAATGACGCACGGACGCTTTACGCACGGAGCAAATGCTGTTTTCTGCCCCTTTTTTATCATTAAAACGTGGCTTACCTCGTTTGAAAGCTTTCATTGTGCGGCTGCAGATGAGGAGGAGGAAGAGGAGGATGATGGCAGGCTGGGCTCCAAGTTACCTCTGCTACAAAGCGTGCACGGGGAGCCAGACGTCGCCTCCTCTTTTAGCGTAAAAAAGACAAAAACAAAGCACTTTCCGGCGTTAAATGTGCTCCTTCCGCGCCGTGAAGTTGTAATAAAGTCGCATTTGGGAGTAGAAGCTAAAATGAGTCTCGTTCTTCCATCACGCGTGCAAATGTTTCGTGTTGCCTCTTCTTTTTTCCTTTTTTCTTACCTGCACGTAACGCCAGCTCTTGACAGACGCAGCCGGGACAAGCCCCGCCCCCTCCAACGTGACTCCGGCCAATCACAGCGCGCGTTGGAGCAGGCGGGCCAATCAGGAGGCAGCGAGGGGCGGGTCGAGCCTTTCATTCAAAAAAAAGGAAAAGAAAAAAGGGGAAAAATCGCTCATTCAAAAGATTTTACACAAACAGCGCTGTCATAAAAGAGACACCGCGCTACCGTAAGTTTGATAAAAGAGCGCATTCATATTAAAATGTGTTTTTAAAGGGTGTTTTTGTGCATAAAGCATCTTTGTGTGGAGTCTGGCCGGGTTTACATAACACAGGGGAATTCTGTGTTACATAAATCAGAAACATGGGAAACATGGGTGAGATAGGGATGCCACCAGGTGTAAATAAATAAAGATAAATGTAGGATTATATGCAATCTGACAAGTAGAGCAAATAGGGTATGTGTTTAAAAAGAAATAAAGAAAATAGCTGCATTTATAAAGGCGGGATGCTACAGGTGACTAAGAAAACATAAATATATTAGAGGTGAGACTTGATTAAACAAAACAAGAAAATCCCTGCCTTTGTAAAAATGACATTAATCACACTTTTTGAATGAATTGTGATTAATCGTAGTTAATTCTGAAGATCAAGCCAACATAAAACACATTAACAAACTAATCACTATTTCCTAAATTTCCCTGTGAAAAACCCTGAAACTGAACTGTTGATCAACTGTGACTTTCATGTGATTGTGATGGAGACGATGTGATTAATCTGTGCTTAAATCGTGATTATTGCATAGTATCATGTGGTTACAAGATGGATAGTGCACTATGTACTGGTTAGAAATTATAATGTATAAATGGAGAATTGCCTTGTGGAGCTCCTTTGTGTTTGAGGCTCTGGTTCTGGACTGTCTCTGTCAGATGTGGATTCACAGACTGAGGGTATGCAGATGAGGTCACTCTGTCCTGACGACTCGTTCTCACCTTCACAAAAGGTGAAAGTAGACAGAGATGTGGAATGTGCCCTAACTTTATTAACTTTAAGGAGAGACACTGCAGAGAACAAACACTCTTTTACAGATTTTGGGCCAGTGTTTGGTTTTTTTAACATACAAACTGTTATTGCATTGATTTAAGGTGTCTCTATAGATTTAAATGGGAAAGAAAAAATAAAACTTGTAGCACCAATGAAACTTGTGCACATTGAAGTGACATGCCCTCAACTTGATCAAGCCTCACTAACAAAAACACTTCCTGGATGACTGAGAGCCTTCACAAATATATATAAATAAAACTTTTTTAAAGATTAATTCACTTTCCAACACTGGAAAGAGAGATATTGTCTAAACAGGTTGGACATAGGGACATAGACCTAAATGGTTGTGTATTAACCAACTCATAGTAGAAAAAGCTTGAATCTTCAGTTGAAGATTCAAGCTTTTTCTACTATGACCACTACCTGGACGACTGAGAGTCTACACAAACGGATTAACCAACTCAGACTTAAACCATAGCTCTTTAAAATGTTGTGATATCATTTCTTTTCTGCTCTTGATGTGTGTAAAAGTGTGATGTTGTGCGTCGTAGTGGACACTGTGGACATCTGCATTTGTAAAACTCTGAAACCTGCCAAACCACTTGTGCAGAGACAATCAAACGAGCTTAAGTGACAAAGGAGAGCTATAAGTCTGACTTTGAGCTGAACAAAGGCCCATCAAACCTGACTTTGACATGCTAACGATGCTAACTATGCTAATGATACAGATGATGCTAAAGATGCTAATGGCCTGAGCAGTCAAAGGGAGATTAGCATCAACGACAGCTCCAGGAACGACCGACAGGACAGACAAAAGACTGAGATATTCAAGTGGACTGTCCTCAAGTGTCCCTCAAGTGTCCCATCAAGGGTCCATCACCTCAGGAGGACATGACACAACCTGTTTAAATCTATCTATCCATCCATCCATCCTCAACCAGGTCTAAACTTGAAGAATTGCAAAATTAATCCAAAGTGCGAGAATAAAGTCAGTGAAAGAACGTGATGCGCTGAAGGTCATCATAGTTTCATTTAATAAGTTTATCTTGAATAAAAATGGACTTTGGAAAATAAACAGAGCCATTGAACAGTGGAACACAACAGTTTGAAATCATGTTTATCCTGCCTTTATTTAAAGCACTTTAGAGGCAGCTCTTCATTCACATTTAGGAGAAACTCAAGTCAGCCACAACATTACGACCAGGACCAGGACTGGACCTGGACTGGACCTGAATTAGATCAGGACTAGACCAGGACTGGACTTGGACTAGAGCAGGAATAAACCAGGACTAGAGCAGGAAAAGACCAGGATTAAACCGGGGATAGAACCAGGGCTACGCCAGGACTAGACCAGGAATAGACCGAGGATAGAACCAGGACTAAGGTCTTAGTCCCTCCCTCATTTATTAATATTGCCTGCAATGCATAAACTGTCCACCAGGGGGACGCAGCACCTATTCCTCCCACAGCTTTTGTCTTTGATGCACTAAAGAAAAACTTTAATAAAAGGTTCTGAATCCTTCCTGGTCGAAATGTTTTGGCTGATTTGTAAAACTAAATAAAGTTCCTGTCCAGTGGAATAACTCTTTGAAATCTTCTTAAATATATTCTTAAATATCTGTCCTCTCCGGTTCGTCTGCACAGAGAGACTCCAGCTCGATCAGAGTGTGAACAAATGTACAAATGAACAAAAGGGAAGACGTACACAAATGTGACTGCACTGAGGAGCTGGGACACACCACAGCGCCCTCTACAGGCTCAGTGTGAAAGAACAGGTTCAAATCCATCCAAAAATCACATTTGCAACTGAAAGCAAGAGTCTTTTCTTTTTTTTGTTACACCTGTTTGCCATATTGATCTAAAACTGCTTATTCAAAGGTTTCCTGGGCTAATATGATATTCTCAAATGTGTGAAAATATCTCAAAACGTAACTCAAGGTAGTTTTTTTCACAGGGGAACATTGCAATGTGGTGAAAAAGAAAAAGTAATTTTTTCCTAGGTGAGACGCTGCAGGTGAATGTGGAAAAATAGAGATATCAATTTGAATTTTTTGCTGTAGATTATTTCCTTGCATCATTAGCAACAATATCTGAATAATGGACTGAGCCAGGTATTAATTGATAGTATTTATTTTGGTAGTATTTGGTAGTGATTTCCTGATATACTCCGGCTCGCTAGTGACAAAACCTTATTAAATAAACATAATAAAGGGACACTTTGGAACATGTTTCACCTGCAAGGTCTCGCCTCAACATAGTTTTAGTTAAAATTTATATAAAGACCTGTTTAGAGCCTGAAGTGGCCCTTGGCTCCAGGTCCTCGGTGCAGTCCAGGTCGGGTCAGTGATGGCCTCTGTGTGCAAAGCTACAATATGGCCGCCGCTCTGGGACCAAGAAGGAAGCCTCTCCGCTCACAACAAATGTCACATGGAAACAGTCTATGACGCACTCTAAAAGATATATTCACATGTTATCATCGTAATTATTCATAATAAACTCTGCAAAAAAGCATTTCTATCAGTTCACATGACTTCAATTCAGAAAAATGATGGCTGTTGTTATTGGTAATTGACTTATTTTGCCTGAACTATTTGACGTTTCAATGTTTTTCAGCTTTTGCATCTTTGTTATTGTGATTTGTAATTGCAAAAATGGGCTGGGTTTTCTCAGATATTCATATTTTTGTGTTGCTTTTGGCTACAGCTTAAATACATGCGTCACATTTAGGTGTTTTATCATGATACAAAATCATTTAGTCATAATTTAATCTTGTTTAAAATGTTACTTTATGTTAAAATGTAGACAGGAAGTAGTCTTTACCTTATACTAGTCAACAGGAAGTTAGCCAATAACATTCTGAGCATAGAGCAAATTTGCAACACGGCTACTTTTAGGGAAAATAATGAGTAACTATAAGTAATTGCTTTATTTTAGGCATTCATTTGTGCTTCAAGACTATTTTGCAAACACTGTACATTGAAACTGGTCAAATAATCGAGGAGTATCGGAAATAATGCAACATCTCAAGTCATCATTCTGAATTTCAGCCTGTTCACCTTATAAATATTTATTTTTTTCTGAAGTGAGAGCAACTTTGGCAGCATCCGACGAGGAATTCCTGCTTAAAAAGTCTATCATTTAAAAGTTAAATATCTCTTCATTCAAAGCAGCCGGCCGTTCCTCTGAGTCCAAAAACACACACGCGCCTGATTGCTCCGTAGCTCCGCTAACTACGCTAAGAAAGAGTTTTTGTTTTCTTTTAAACAGAGTCTGAGTGAGTCCTGCTCCGGGTTCACAGTCGGGTCTGGGCCTCGGGGACGTAGAGCTCGATGCTGTCCGCGCTCTCCGTCGCCGAGTTCTGTCGGAAAGAGCCGGCCTTTTTGGCGGCGACGAGGCGTTTCCGGGCGTCCTGCCGCTGCTTGTCCGCGGAGCCGCCGGAAAGGGGCGTGTCCAGGCTCCGCTCGCGACCCAGCGCCGGGCGAGCCTTACCGGGCCTCCTCCCCGCCGTCGCCGGCCTCTCCTGCTGATGGTGGTCCTTCAGAAAGGGGGAGGGGCAAAGAGTGGACAGCGGTGAGACGGGGCTAAAGGGGCGGGGCTGAGAGGGACAGAAGTGCAGGTCGCTTTGGCAGACGAGACAAAGACAGGAAACATCAGAGAAACCTTCAACATTCAGAGACGGGTTTTGTTTTGTTTTGTTCAAATATGACAAGATGGCGGCAGTTGATGGAAACCTTAGCTGAGTTTCTGATGAGCTGCTCCTTGACTTTAATTTTATCATTTTAAAGAAAGCTTAAAACTCAAATGCAAATAAAGTCCTTCCTTCCTCAAAAGTAGTCTCAAAAACATTACATTGGTGACTTAGTTACAGGGGGAACAACGTTAGAACATGGTTTAAAGAGAGAAAAAGTTGATTCTACAGCATACGTAATGATGCATAGGTTTGTGTTTCAAAATAGGGATGCACTGATCCAAGACTGGTATTGGATAAAGGAGCTGATACTGGAACAAATACAGGACCGGGATAATTTACAAATTCCAGCACGGAATACCAGGCCCAAACAATAGCATTTATGTATTTATGGGCATTTGGAGTCTTCTTCTCTGTATCTTGTATTTTTGTTTGGTGGAAACTAATATATATGTAATTTACTAATATAAGTGAAAGAGTAGTTCTTTTCCCTCTTTGTTTTCCCTCTGGCAGTTTCTAATGTATTCCATTTGCAGCCGTTCCTGAAGATAACGTTTGTTTGGTACTTCATCTCTGCTCCTCACAGACATCAGCTCATCAAAAACACACCTAATACTGCAATACAGAGATGTTCTGAGGGAAACGACAGCATTCACAAGACAACAGCAGGGGGCGCTGCAGCTGAGCTCGCTCTCACAGACACAGCACAACACTCACAACACACAAAAACAGAAACAAACACAGTGACGACACAAAAGTTCAGCCAAAGACCACACAGAGACATGCATGTTCAACAGGGCTTTCACTGCTGCACCATGCATGTCCAGAGGGGGCGCTGTTCCACCCCTTTGTTCTGGCCCATAGGAGCAAAGCAGCAGGCAGCGAGAGAGGAGAGAGGGCGAGAAAGAGAGACAGAGAGAGCGAGAGAGAGACAGAGAGGGAGAGCGAGAAAGGGGAGAGGAGACAGGGGAGAGGGAGAGAGAGATAGAGAAAGAGAGAAATAGAGAGAGAGAAAGAGAGAGAGAGAGAGAGAGAGAAGAGAGAGGACGACCGAGGGGACGATGTGGTGGAGGGAGGAGAGAGGCCGGTGACAGAGGCGGCTTTCCTACCCCAGCCAGCAGGGGGCAGTACCTTCCTCTCAGGGGGCTGCCACTCAGTGGATTTGAGGTGGTAGAGCTCGTCGAACTTCAGGCTGATGTCTTCGATGGAGATCTGCAGCAGGTCCCAGAACCCGGCCAGGTCCTGAGGCGAGGGCCGCGGGGTCGACGACGGGTTCTACAGGAACAACACAACACAAACATCACCTCCAGGGAAATAAACAAAGATCTAGGTCTAAGACATGATGCTCCGAGACTTCCCCTCAGCGCAGAAACACTTTTCTTATTAATACTTTTCTCCTTAGCACTATTCATTATAAACGGCCCAGAAAGGACTCACCTGCAGCATCTGAAACAGAATGTAGAACTCACCAGGTTTTGTTCACACAGACTCTGGAACTGATGGAACTTCTGTGACATGAGGAGCTGAGCACTGCCCACAGCACTGCGCACCTTCCCCAGGACTGCAACACAAACACATCCTCAGCAAATGTCCAGTATTGAACTCATTTAATTAATTATTAACTCATTTACTGAGCTGTAACTCCCAAATAACAAGGCTTTATTATTCAATCCATTATTTACATTTTGATGCCACAAATGTTTAAATGTTAAAAGAGTGTAGTGTATGTCTCACCCTCCTCTGACAGATGATGGTCTCTCGTCTCACATGTATAAAGTTAATATTAAAAGACTGTAGTGTATGTCTCACCCTCCTCTGACAGGTGATGGTCTTTCGTCTCCTGCTCCATCTGCTCACACCAGCCCTCCATCCTGCCCCTCTCGGCCTCCAGGAGCTTCAGGAACCAGTGTCCGTCCCGCCTGCACAGTGTCCCGCCCCCGGCCCCGCCCCTCTCCCCCCCGGACACCCCGCTCTCCAGCCAGGGGTCCGGGGGGGGCAGGGACGAGGGGTCCAGGGCCGGGTCCAGGTCCAGGCTCTCGTCGCTGCTGCGCGTGGTCGACCGGTTCAGGATCTGCCGCGTGATGGGCGGGGTCGAGGGGGCGTGGTCTTCCTCCAGAGAGTCCTGAGTCACTGATTGGCTGCCGCAGCTGACCATCACTTTCTTCTCTGAGGGTTTGGATTGGTGGGTGTAGGAGGGGGGCGGGGCTTCCTGAGGGTCAGACACACTGTCCTGTTTGGAGGTCATGCTGCTGGAGCGGCTCGGCCTGGAACCACAGGAACCACAGTTACATCCATTCATCCAGCCATCAGGGTGACAGAGTTGTAAACAATAACAACATTATTTGGCTGAGGAAACTTATTTTCATGATGATAAACATAAATAAAGATCACGAGACATTTGTGAGCGTATGTTGACGAGATGTGACAATAATGTAAGAGTTTGTGTTCCCTCTCTAAGTTCAGATTGTTTGATCCCTCTCTCTCTTTCCCTCCCTCCCTCTCTCTCTATGTCTCTCTCTCTCTCTCTCTCTATGTCTCTCTCTCTATGTCTCTCTCTCTCTCTTTCTGATAATCAAATCTTATCAGTAACTTTGAGTCTCTCCATTAGTCCATTATCATCCTTTGGTTTCTATTATCCTGAGAAATTTTGGGAAATTTAAGGATGATAATGAACCTATTCACTTAGATTTCTCCTTATTGTGGAGTTGGTGAATGAATGAGATGTTCACATGCACAGCACCACAAGCACAAAACCAGGAGGACAGTGAAGACCACAGAAGCAGATGGACAGAGGTCTACAGAGGTCGTTGTTGTTGATTGAGCGACAGTGAACACACAGAAACATGCAGTCCTCACGTGTGACAGAGAGAAGGGACTTACTGCCACCCGTCCTCCACCTGGACCCCGATCGACTGGAACCTGGTCAGGGGAGGAGGGGTCTGGTCCCGGGACCCTGGCTCCTCCAGGATGCAGTCCACCTGGGCCAGAGGGACACACCAGAGGACACACTCTATATATACTGTATATACACGAATGTTTGAGTAATTCTAGGACATCTTTCCTGTCTCACCTGGATGCCGATGGAGGACAGTTTCCTCCTTGGGGCCGGTTCCTGTGGCTCCTCTGGTGTGAGTCTGGCTTTAGCGGCTCCTGGTTTGGTGAAGTCGTGCTGGACGGAGCTGTCACTGGTGTCTGTGGCTGCGTTGGATTTGGATGAAATGGTTTCTCTGGGGTCTCGGGGAGGGATGGCTTCTTTCTCTCTTTGGGTCAGCTGTTCCCTGGGAAAGACACTGCTACCATGAAATATCGCTGCTACAGTTGTCCCCCCTGTGCCCCGCCCCTGTGGCCCCCCTATGGTCCCACCTGTGGTCGCGGGTGGTGGCCGTGATCTGCGGCGGCCTCTTGGCGATGCCGCGGGCCAGGCTCTGGGCCCGGGTGCTGTCCAGGCTGTCGGACGAGTTGCTGTGGGCCTGGCTGGACTGGCTGGTGACCTCCGACCTCCGGCCCCCGTCCTCCCGCTCCAGGTACGTGTCCTGGGCCGACTCGGTGCTGCTCTGGACCGTCACCGAGATGTAGGGCTTGGAGGTGGTCCTGGGGGGCACCGGGGGAGGGGCCGTCCGCTTACAGGTGGAGATGCAGGTGGACACTG
>JAADKR020000022.1:123118-134987 GCA_011763505.2 Lythrypnus dalli
GTGTTGTGATATCGGGCCATACAAAACTAACTTGACACTAAACCAGGACTACACCAGGTCTAAGTCCGGACTAAACCAGGTCCTGTCTAAGCCTTGTTTCACTGTGTTTTTGCAGGGAGGACCTGTACAGTAAAACTCTGGGCGACAGCGTCATAAGTCCGCCTCTTATGATCGTTTTCTACAAACGCCACAGCGCCATCGACCCCATGTGGCACATCAGGCATTTAGGTGAGTTATTTGTCACACCTGAGGGGCAAATACAGGGCAGCCCCAGGGTCTTAAATCATTTAAGCCAAATTTAAGGCATTCAAAGCATTAAATATCACTAAAAGCATACATATTTTTGCCATGAGTCTTATCTTTTTTTTTGCTAAAGGGACTTGAATGGCTTGAATTATCAAAATTCGTGCTGATTTTGCGTAGATTTGTCCATGGAACTGATTTGTTTTTCCGTTGACTTTTCTGTCTCATTTCAAATGTATTTTTGTATTTTTCATTCATTCTAAGTACACAAGTTAATTTCTCTCTAAACTAACTAAACCTTTTCTGATTTCAAAACCATCCTATATTTTTGAAGAGCTGCTGTAACCAGTGAAATTTATCCTGTGTGAGATCAATAAAGTTTATCTTATCAACCTAAATTGTGTTTATTCAAGCACATTTTAAGAAATTGAAGACAAAGTGCACATATTTTAGTCAAAAATGCTTTAATATAATATTTTGAAAATCATTATGACAGTATAGTACAGTTTTTAAAAATGTTTAAAATGCTTTCCTCAAATTGTTCAACGATATCCTTTTACTTTTACTAATCTTATTTTCATGAGGAGCTTATTTTAATGCTATTTATTTACACTGTCATTAAAATAAGAGGAAAAAAATCTTTGGCCTGCAATAGTGGCATTCAATTTCACTGTGAGGGCATTAAAAAAAAGTATTAAAAACTCTTGAATTTCCTTTTTTCCAGGAACGACAGGAGCCGCGAACAGATACTCGTCTCAGTTCGTGAAAGCGGCCAAACTGCTGCACTGGAGCGGCCATTACAAACCCTGGGCCCGAGGTGCTGCCTTCACTGACCTCTGGGACCAGTGGTACGTTCAGGACCCGTCTGGAAAGTTCCACCCCGTCCGACGACACGCAGACGACCAGGAATAACACACACATTCTGAACCAAACCAAGTGTTTCTGACCAGTTTTAACTCTAAACTCAGGAAAAAGTCACTAATGATTTACTGTTTGCATCCATTTTTCCAAACACTAATGTCATTCATGTTCCTATCAATTGCATTTTTTACATTTTTGCCAGAACATGACCTCACTTTAACCTGTGGACATCCCTTTTTGCACATCACATTTTATCCAACTTTATTTATTGAACATTTTTCAAATTTAACAAACCCAGACATACAGCATTACAAAACAGCTTATAAAAAAGATAGCAAATAGCATTGCGTGTCATCCGCTGCACATCACATTTTAGCAGCAGAAAAAAATAAAGAACAAAACAACATTTGTGCAGATTTCCCAGTGTTTCCTTTTAAACACATTCTTTTTTTCTACCTTACTCTAAAAACAAGCTGAACACTAAACTGGGATAACACTGCATCCACTAATCGAAAAGTAGGTCAAATTTGCTTGAAATGAAAAAAAAAATCCACTTTATTTGAGCAGGTTAGTAAAATTATTGGCAGTTTTAAAAATAGGCAGGGCAGCCTCAGGGACCTAAATCATTAAAAATGTATTTAATTCGATTACGTCAAATTAAATATAACAAAAAAGGCATAGATTTTTTACATTTTTAGTTAGACAAACCTGGAGCTGCCCTGAATTATTTATGGTACAATATTCTTAATTCCAGTCATATTATTGTATAAAAATAAAGCTTTTTACAGTGAAGAAATTGTACTGTTTGCTAAAATTAACCACACTAATAATAAAATTACTCAGTGAAAATAAATAATGTGACATTTTAACTCCAAAAATTACACTCATCCATTCAAAACCATAGCTTTAGTTTACAGTATTTTATCATTGCATTTTTCCACTCATGGCTGCAAAGACCTGCCAAACCGTGTGACTGCCTTAACCTGATATTCTGTTCTTTTTACATTTTTATCCCATGTTTTTCATAAAGTTGTATATGTCAAGTTTTGTAAATAAAAACAAAGAGCTTCTTAATCCATTGCTGTTTGACTTTTTTGTTTCCCACACTGCAAAAAGTAGTCTAGAAATATATATTTTCTTGAAATAAACCAATTTGCCATTGAAAAAGGTGTTTCAGGACACTGTCCCTTTTTCAAATAAATACTTAATAAATGGTTAAGAAAATGGTTTATAAATGTTCAATAACATGTTAATACAATAAAATATTAATAAAATGGTTGAACATGTTGAGAAAATGTTAATTGAAAAGGGTAATAAAATAGTTCATAAAAAGGTTAATACAATGGCTCATCAAAAGGTTAATAGAATAGTTAAAAGGGTGAATATAATGTAAATAAAAAAGTTACTACAATGGTTAATAAAAGGGAAAATAAAATTAAATGATAATAAAAAGGTTAATACAATGGTTAAGGTCATACAAAAAATCAGAAAATGTTAATAATATGGTTAAAAATAAGGTTTAGAAAATGTAAAGACATTTTTTTGAAATTGTGTATAAAAAGGTTCATAAAATGCTAATAAAGGGGTTATTAAAATTCCCTAAGATACTTTTGCAGCAGGAGAACTCTCCAAAGTAGCTGCAGTACCGCCGTTGGACCGCGCGGGGGCGCATGTCTGAAGACTGAGCGGAGGACGGACGGAGACAGGCAGCTGTGACAGAAGGCTGCCCCTCAACAACACACACTGTACCCGGGACAGGACGAGCAACAATACCTCCTCCATTCTCTTCTCCTGCTCTGGATACTCCTTCACGAGCCTTTCACCAGCGACTCTCTGCGTTTTTATCCACTTATTCCTCCGCTTTTCCAATGAAGGCGCACTGTTGCTTCTTCTGTTAGCAGGCTAGCTCAGTTCTCTGACTGACCGAGTTTGGGTTTGCAAAACTCGGCTGCCACACCGTGGAAGCACCGCCAAGTAGACCTGGGACATTCGGCGAAGATGGGTGACATAGACCCATCCACATCCCATACATTTCAGCCCGAGGTGAGAGCTTTCTTCAACTATTTTTTCCGCGAGATGTTGCATTGACACGACTAGCAAACGTCAACTTGTCAGCTAGCTAGCGCCGAATGCTAGTTTTTGACGTTAGCATCAGAAATGTCAGAAGTTAGCAAAAAAATAAGTGACACCGAGAAAGGCTTGGGTCAAACTATCGCCTTCTGTCGTCGCTATCCGTCTTTGCGAGTCAAAACGTGCGACTTTACGTAATGTTGCACTTTGCTGGCTAATCAAAGTGGACATTCCATCATCGTAGCCACAATGCTAACGCTAGCCCCTTCAGTCATACGCGCATTGTGCTGAATCCGCGAATAAACCCCCGAATCCGAGCGATTGCATTCGGGAATTACCGTCGGGATTTGAGGGTATGGGCTCACACTTTCATCACGTGTTTTTGTTTTTGTTTGTCAATTGAGTCGGACCGAAATACGGCTCATGTTTTAGCATTAGCTTCCCACAAGTTGCGTGTGGTGTTTTCATCGTTAGCATCGTTAGCATTGATAGCTGGCTAACTTTAGTGATCGGAGCGTGGTGGGGGTTGGTACGAATTTACTTCGACCTGCATAGAAACGCACGTACATCAAGTCCATCGCCAGATCACACGCGGAATCCTGCACATTGTCACGTTTATTCTTGCTTAATGTGACAGGCCATTGGAGGTGGAGGTAAAGTTGACGAAGGGGAGTTTTTGTTGGGGTTGTTAGCTAACTGCCATATGCTGCTGCTGCTGTCAAATGCATGCATCTGTCTCCGTGCTTTTATTGCTTCTGCTGCTGTCATCTTGTAGTGATTCGACCCCTTGGTTTTTTGTGTCATTTTAGAGATGTTTCCTGAAAAAATACCTCCCAAATTAAAATGGTAGCCTTTATCGAATCTTTGGTAATAGCAAATGCATTCTGTAATGAGCACAGTCCATAGTTTCAGCCACAACAGTCGGAATAACTGTCACTTGAAAATAATATCCACTATAGAACACACAGAAACTATTTTTGGTTTTCCTTGTTGTATTTCACATTTGAAAACAAAATCTCAAAAAAAATATGCTTTTTATGCGTTTTTTATGTGTGTATTTTTTGTTGTTTTATAAGCATTTACAGTAAGACCATTGCTTTTTTCCCCCACTTTACTCCACAAACAAGGGATGCTGAGGGTGCGGCAGCTCCACATGGTGGATAGTTTGTATGCTGCAGGTAATACTGTATTAATAAATAGAATACAAGCACAGTTTTCGTGTAACCGGCGACACATAGGAATGGTAACTATTTAGCTGCATATTTTTGAGAACTTTGATTGCCAAACTCCTTCAAATTTTCCTATTATTTAAATGTCACAAATAAAATTGAGTTGTGTTGATGGCCTTGGTTGACATGTTTAATGTTTCTCGCAGGGCTTCAGTCCGCAGCATCGGAGGAGGAGGACGGTCGAGGACTTCAACAAGTTTTGCACTTTTGTTTTGGCTTATGCGGGCTACATCCCGTATCCACAGGAGGTGAGTGAACTGATAAATCCTGATTATAGGGAAAAAATAACAATCCCGTCACAACAAGGGCTTTATGGCACTACTCTACTTGGCCATTTCAATTTTGTAATAATATAATAATTCTTATATCGGAATTTGAATAAGTAAACACAGTACACCTGTTGTATTCAGTTATAACTTGTTTTGTTCTATCTTCGGTTACTAGACACTTATTTGACCATCAGTATGACTTTGATTTGAATGCATAAGCATAACATGGATTCAAATCAAATTGTGGCTATTAATGTGTAAAAAAAAAAAAAAAAAGACTAGCCATAGTAATCTATTAATTTAGTGTTTTTTGTTAGACTTTGATGATGAAAATTAATGATATTCATGGCAGTATCAAAAAGAAGCAATTGTTGCACCAATACAAATTTAGTTATAGTTAGTTAAAGTTAGTTGCTGCTATGCACAGTTACCCTTATGGCCGCAGCATTGATCATTTATTTAATTCTTGTATATCCCGTGCAGGACTCTCCGCTGCGCAGTAGTTCCAGTCCGCCCAACAGCACCGGCAGCACGGCCGACAGTGACGGTTGGACTCCTGCCTCCGGGCCACAGCGACCCAACAAAGTCCCGCCTCCAGACCGCAACAGGAAACGCCCACTGCCCGGGAGCGTTCTGCCCGGACACAAGAAAGAGGTCCGCCTCACTTTCTACGAGCTGAAAATTGTTGCTTGTTTTATGAAAATCCACCTCATATTTACTTGCTAAAAACTTGCTGAAGAGATGCTGCTTTAGATGTGGATTAATACGTCTGTATGATGTTGATGAGAGTAGGCAAGCAGCTTATTTTGAACTGCTTTGCAATAAAGTTAAGTTATAAGTGCAGCCTTACTCTTTCAACAGGCAAGAGCAGAGATACAAAAGTTTCTGTTTAATCTGTTGTAACTTGAAAGTAAAAACACTAATGTTTTGTTTTGTTTATTTTCCAGCTCACTGTGGGCTCCTTCCACGCAGACGAGCGCAGGAAAGTGGACAAACTCAAGAAGAAGAAGCGGAGGAAGGAGCGGGAGCTCGCGGGACGGGATGGGTTCATGCTCCCGCACTCACCTGTGTCTGAGCTGGAGATCGGCCGGCCAATCAAAGACGAGCCTGACGATGACATCAGCATCTCCCTGCCAAGCCCCGCCCACTCCTCCAGCTGTAAGGACGAGCCCCGGGAGTACCCCAGGGAGTACCCCAGAGAGCACAGGTGGGTCACATACAAGTGTATCAAAGAGTTTTACTCGAGTACTCTATTGTTGTTGCTTTTTTCAACTCAACTCATACACTTTTGCCCTTGTAATTGTTTTCAGAGAGTACCCGCAGGACGACCCCAGAGAGGATCGTCGTTTCTGGGACCTGGAGGAGGGCGTGGTGCAGGTGCAGAAGGTCGAGGGTCTCCACGGCAACAGGACGGTGTTTCGTCAGGGCAAACAGGTCGTGTTCAGAGACGAGGACGGCTCAGGAGAGGACGAGGACATCATGGTGGACTCAGGTGAGTTTTAGGTTTTATTCTAATTCCTTCCATATGTTTGGGCCTCTATGACATGTACTACACTATATATACTAAACTCGAACATTTCAGTTTCCTAAATTTTCTTTTTATAAGCAGCTTATTTCTAGTATTATGTTGGTGAGAAGATGAACTTGGTGGAGTGAGTTGCTCACATTATACATAGTGCATGCATTGTGATATAGATTTACATCTGGAAGTTGTAGTTGTTGTTAGAAATAAGGCTTCAAATAAGGCTCCAACAGGAATCTATATAACGGTAAGAGCACTTCCACCAGGATCCTTTGTCTTACTTTGAAAAATTGACCAACATTTTTTAACTAGCTCTTCAGCAGGCCTTTAAAAATGTATGAATCGGTCTTTATGGACTCCTAACAATTTTATGGAATCCCTTTTTTTAACATGATTATAATTTTAATATCATCCTGTCCTTGTCCGCAGACGACGACTCGTGGGACCTGGTGACGTGTTTCTGCATGAAGCCATTCGCCGGCCGGGCCATGATCGAGTGCAACACGTGCAACACCTGGATCCACCTGAGCTGCGCCAAGATCCGCAAGAGCCACGTGCCCGAGACCTACGTGTGCCAGAGCTGCCGGGCGCGAGGGCTGGGCTGCCCCGCCCCCTGCACCGCCGCGGCCACGCCCTCCCCAGGCGTCGGCGAAGGAGGAGTAGGAGGAGGAGGAGGAGCAGGAGAAGGAGACGCGAGGAGGTCCAACCGCTCACGGGTCGGGCCCAAGAAGCACATCCTGGACTAGAGCTACAGAGGCAAGAGGGAGGAGTCTGTCAGAGCTATACAAACAATGACGTTTCTGCTGGCTCCGCCCCCTTTCTGCTAACCGCCGAGAGATGGTCACATTCAGGTCTAAAGCGGGAGAAGGCTGGACCCCACAGGGAACTTTTTTGATTTGAAAATATTACACTTTTTTTTTTAGCAGTAGGACCTGCCTCACTGTCTTTGGTTCCTTTGGTGCCTTTAACAAAGAAAACTCTACTTTATATTCACCTTTGTTTAAGGGACAATTTACACATTTGAGATAATAGATTTTTTGAAAACCACTACATCAATTTCCATGTGTGCCGAAACTTGAGTTTTCTAAAGGAATTTCAGTATCTCTAATATTTTACTTTTTCCTTTTTTGTCAAAACTTGGACATTGTTTTCTTTTGGGGTCCAGTCTTTTCCCGCTAAACCGTCTCCTCAGAAAAACCACTCTTGTTCGATTATGGACCTAGATCTAGAGGATTTCTTCATTTCTACCTGGAGACATTTTAGATTTTCCTTTTCCAGACTCTGAGCGTACGGCAATCACACGAGTCCGTAAACCTTTTCCGTCGATAAAGCAGAGAACGCTAATGTTTCGAGGGGGATTCTCACTCTAAAACGAACACTGGAACTGCCATAGAGAAGTCCCCCCGCCCCTTTCTCAACTGCCACGCCCCCAAACCCTGGTGCATGCTGGGAATTAGTAGGAAGAGATGGTTTGCACTTTGTTTCTGTCCTGAAGCTCCCACATCATGCTCCTGTCTGACTTTTAATGCACTTTTCTGCCTATTTGAGCTGGATTAGGTGAGACGTCGCCCTCTGCTGGTAACAATAGGAAAGACAAAAACACACAAACTGCAGTGTGAAGTTCACAGAGTAAAATATTTGGTCATAATTTTAGTCAAAGCAGTATTTTTGTTGTCTAAAATTACACTAAAGATAAATTAAAAGATGTTTATGAGACAAAAACTACAGGAATCAGATATTATCATCGACTACAAAAGGGATTTAAAAGGTCTAAACTTCCAAGGTCAGCTTGAAAGCCTTATGAAAGCCATTTTTTTTTAACAAAATTATTATTACAAAATGTATATTGTATATGTGTCTCCTCTGATTCCATACTGTACTTTGTGATGATTAGTTTCTGTAGAGAGAGAATTAATCTGTTCTGAGCATCAGGTCAAACCCACAGCTGCTGCTCACATCTGTTTGGGATCGGAATCATTTCGGTTCAAGTCCTTGGAACAACCCTGGAATATTTGACCACATCATTTAATTGCAACGTATACCGGTACATTGAATTAAAATCACAAACAATTCATTTTTCCAGCAAATTGTCTCAGAATGGGACATAAAAACACTACATAAGGCCTAAATGGAAGTAAATTGTGAAAATTATGACTAAAACTGAACATTTGTGCTTATGTTTTGTGTTTGTTTTAGGCTGAGTTTACAAAAAAGCACATATTTCAGATCGGAAGATGGAACATTTGGCAAAATATATCTCTGTGAAATCTCAGTAAAAGTGCATAAAAGCGGTCTGTGTGGTGTGGGAGCGTCGGAAAGTGTTCTTTAATTTAAGTGATGTGGTTGCTCTTTATGATGCCTCTTGTCAATGTTACGTATTGAATGGGTTCGACGTCGCGGAGAAAGACGTGTTTCGCTCGAGATGGTGCTAAAACGTTTCTAAAGTATCATCAGAAGATTTGAACAAAGCTGTAAAATAATACGTATGTTTTCTTATTTATGGATGTGGCTCAAAGCCGGCACAAAACAAACCTTTTCTACTCCTTCAGAACGTCTTCCAGCTCGGCTTCAGGCTTTTACTGTGGAGGACAGCGTTTCCTAATGGGGAAAAGTGGAAAACCTGAACTATAGATCAATTTGAACGGATAATGTTGTTGAATTGACGGGACATATTTTAAATTAAAGATTTTAAAGTTGTAGAAACATTAGCCTGAAACTGCCTTTGTTTGTAAAGTGAAGGCGAGACGCTGCAGCAGAAAACACTATTTTCACGCAGTCGTCCATGTTTCGTATTTTAGCAAGATTTCTCCCATATTATTTTATCTGCGAGACTTTTGGCGAGCTGCAAAAGTCCAGGAAGTCACTACGACCTCAAGCTCTTGCCTTTTTCCTGCGCTTTCCCATTCACAAATGTTGACATAAGTTTTGTGCATGTGTTGTGTGTCAGGCGCCTGACATTAATATGTAATATAATGCATAATATTAGGTAATATGTAATTAAAATATGGTCATTTCCTTTCAGTGAATCTCCAGAGGCGGAGAAAGGCAGCGGGTCCTGCACACGGGCAGATGTTCCTAAACAAAAGAGCTCATTTTCTCAAAATAAGGTTTTCCTTACGCTCTTGGACATCTCCACATTAGTAGCACTTATAGGCTCTGAACTTTCCAGTCTTGTACTGCAGAATATTTGTTAAATAAGCTGAATATAGTGTGTGTTTGTCTTTTTTACTTTTTTTTCAGAGTAGTTTGTTAATATTAATTTCTAGCTGGATTTATTGAATTTTGAAGCCCAGAAAACAAGGCAAAATGTTTACAGATTTATTCAAAAACTAAACAAGATCCAAAATCTTTCTGAAAAACTAAATTTAAACCTGGCTCAACCCATTCTATATATTTTACCACTCAAAATGTAGGCAATTTATATGAAGACATAACATGATAGAACTTTTATTTTCACATTTAGGTTTCAAATTCATATCTGTACATTTTATTTCTTCCCTGTTCACCTGCAGTGCCTCGCCTTAAAAGCCAATTTCTTACAGTATTCTGGCTGCCATCCTTAATATAATGTCCTTTTAAAGATGGTTTTTATCAGAAGAGGAGCTAAAGGCTCTGTCACGTCAGTATTCACTTGCTCAAACAAAGCAAAGCATTATGGGAGGTGTATTTTTTTGTTTTCCTGTTTTTAAACCCGGAGTAAGCTTTTTCTTCTCGTGCCATTGTTAATAGAGCTGTCCGTGTACGTTCTGAGTATTTTTAAAAAGCCATACTGTAGAGTCGCATAAACAGTAGTAGACTTTGGGAGAGACCAAAACGGAAGAAAATGGTTTGTTCTCATGAATTTCCTAATAGTCTGGAAATCCAATGACTTTCAAGGCAGAGGTTTTGAGACATTGAAAGCTTGCAACCCTTTAACCATCACAGTCTGAGCAGTTCATGCAAAGGGAAAAGTGTCATTTGTTCTGCCTGAAAACAGAATCCAGCGAACGACATTTGCAGTGTTTGACTTCCTGGTCCTGTCCTAAAAGACTTTGTGTAATAATAAATGTAAAAGGTCCTCGTTGAGTCCTCGTCCAGACCCTGGTCTTAATCCTGGTCCAGACCTGAGTCCCGAGAGTGTCTAACTGTCGCAAACTGTTTCTGTGAAACTATTGTAAACTATTGTAAATAAAGAGTTACCATTTTAAAGGACACTGCGTTGGGTTTTCAGGACAGACTTTTCAACGCTAATTTGTAGGAACACCAATAAGAATCCACTTCAAAAACACATCTTGTTGTATTTTATTGCAGCTTTTTTTCTAGAATAGACAACATGAACAATCCATTTACAGTTTACAGCCGTGGGTTCACTTTCAACAACGGCAGAGGATAAAAACAATGCTGAGAACTGAAGTACAAAATGTAAAAGAATTTCCCTTTGAAAGTGTCTCATAGTATGGATGGATATTTACGGTATGTAATCTTATGAGCACAACTGTAAGGTCAATTAAAGTGCACAAAAGTAGTGTTCTAAACTAAGTCTGCTTCCTGGACTCCACTGACTGGCCACTTTATTAGGCACTATTAGTCAAAATGGAATGTTAAATCACATAAAGACAAATCTGGGCATAGAGAACATAATCCTTTATTGTAAACAGATGCTTATTCACTGGTTTTACATTGGACTGAAATTATGACATAATGTAAAGTGCTTAACAAATATATTGGATGTTCCTGTTTTTTTCTATAATGTTCCTATTAAAGTAACCAGTGAGGGTTTTGTCCACATTTTACGAAGCAGATTTCTTGACATTAAAATCATTAAAATCAACATTAAAGGCATGATCAAAAACAAGTACAATTCGTAATAATAAATCATGAGTTTAAGAGAATAACATGGATATGACTAATGTTCTCATCCTTTCAGTCACTGCCCTTCTTCATCACATCATTGGAGGAAGTGTGTGTGGATACGGAAGTCTGGACATCCTTGCTCAGATTGCTCTCTGCGTGACCCGGCCCCGGATAAAGCTGATTAGTGAGTAATGTTATGGTTAAAGTCACAGTATTGTATTGTATTGAGGAATGTGTGTGTGCTGTATGTCTATGGAAGTGGATATTTTGACAAACACTTGGCAGGTCACTGATGTATAGAGAAAAAAGTATAGGAGGTAATACACAACCTTGTGAGACCCTTGCAGGGCATTTAAAACCCAACACAGAACAGAACATAATTCCAGTCTTGAACACTAACTTTGAGGATTCAGCCTAAATGTTAAAATATTATAAAAGTGCATTTGAGCCGTTGAAAATCACAGGAGAAGTCGAGTTGTTGAAACATAAATACAAATGTTTTCCATGCCCATGTTTGGGACGCCTGCTGCTTCTCTGTCCGCAGCTCCTTCTCCTGCTTTGAAAATACTTTCTTCAGATTTTCGTGGCAAAATAAAACTATCAGAGTAGCTACATACACAGGACACATGTCTCCATGGTTCTTCTGAGATCTTCTCGGTGTTTGTGGCTCCTAGGACGACTCCGAGGCCTCTATTCTGTGGGCTGAGCATAGAACAGAAATACGAGTTCATTTATTTTAGTTGGTAAATGTGTAAAGTGGGGACAGTGTGGAGCATGTTTATGTGTAAAGTGGGGACAGTGTGGAGCATGTTTATGTGTAAAGTGGGGACAGTGTGGAGCAT
>JAADKR020000022.1:135087-147082 GCA_011763505.2 Lythrypnus dalli
GGAGCATGTTTATGTGTAAAGTGGGGACAGTGTGGAGCATGTTTATGTGTAAAGTGGGGACAGTGTGGAGCATGTTTTTGTGTAAAGTGGGGACAGTGTGTTGGAGTCCTCACATTGCTTGGGGATCCTGAGAGCTTCGGTGTCGGCACAGATGACCTGATGCATGACTCCTCTGAACTGATACAGCAGCTTCAGGCTCTTGTCCTCCCCCACACACGGGTCATAGAAGCCCGGCAGACCCGCCTGCACAAAGAAAGACCAGCTGAAAGAGGACTGAAAGAGGACTAAACCAGGACCGAAACACGATTAAACCAGGATTGGGGTTAGGGGGTTAGGGTTAGGGTTACACTGTATAGAAATGTAGTGGAAAAGAAAGTACTATTTGTCTTTCGAATGTAGTGAAAAAAGACTGTAAATTTACTTAGTTACTGACCACCTCAGCAAATAAACAAATGTCCCAAAGCACAGTATGAGTTCACCAACCTCCATACTACAAATACATGCCGGTATTTGCCTCTAACAAGAATAAAGATGTAGATAAGGTTTTAGACGTACCTTGGGGGCCTCTGTGAGGATGAGTTTGGAGTCTTTGACCAGACACTGCAAAGGGACAGTGACGTCCACCACTTGTGTTTTCTCCTGTTTCTGACTGATCTCAGACACAAACTTCCCGTACCAGGCGTTCAGGATGATCAGGCCTGGAACAGAAAGCAATGTACAAAAACCTGTGATAAACTATGGTCACTTGTCTGAGTGAAGTTTAAGACATTTTAATACCTTTTCAATGCACTCACAGTAATGTGATTTTAGCGTGATTTATTTAAAATTTAAACTTGCACCAATAGCTGTAAACAAATCTCCAAATGCATTCACTGCTGCAATGTTTCACAACCACAGCATTTACCAAGTTTTGATAGTTTTAGCAACACTTTCTCTTCGTTCTTAAGCCAAAGTTCATGAGATTTTATTTATTTATTATTATTTGAGGACATGCAGGAAAGTATATGTGCAAGAATTTGTCAATGTGTCACAGAAAAACCACGCACAAAGTCAAAAACTTTAAAATATAGCCCAATATTTAGAAATGTTCCAGGATTTTCACACTATGTAGAAAAGGCAGATTACATCACCACCGTCTTAAAAATGCTAGCTTGACTTTTGCACATTCAGGAGCGAACAGCAAAATACACAATTGTTTTGACATGGGGAAAAATGTGAAATGTTTTGCTGATACTTTGCGATAAAAAAACAAAAAAAAGCGTACCCATTTTGGATTCCTCTGCGTCTATGATCCTTTTCACAGATTCCTGCATCAGCAAAACCTGCCAGGGAGAAGAACAAATAAACAAAACGCCCAAAAGGGGAACGTTTTTTTTGGTTTAAAGCCGAGAAACAAAACAGATTTGACAAACTGCGGAGACTCACGGCCGACTCTGCCTCCTGTTTCTTCTTGGCGATGTCCGTGGCCGAGTTTATCCTCTGAAGCTCCAACTCTCTGCGAGCACAGGCCCAAAACAGGAAAGTTACTCAACATTCTGCATATCTATCCCTAATATTCATATTGCAATTATGTCATTATTTGTGATTTGAGCAGCTGTGGTTATTGTAAATGTGCTATAGAAATAGAGTTGGCCTTGACCTTTACATTTTCATTCTAATCTTCCATCTGCCATTTCCGAAAAAAATAAAGTTCCTCAAAATGGCTTCCCTTTGCTGCGTTCCCCTCCTCTCTTTGCAGTGTTTCTGGAAAGTGCATATCTCGAGCAGCAGGTGCACGATGTTTGCATCCAGTTTGTTTTTTATAAATACCGCCTTTGACGCAGAGGAGTGGCTGCACAAAAGGCCTCATTTTGTGCAGAGAGCTTTATAAATAAGGCCCCTGAACTATTGAGCTTTTAGCCATAAGATAAATATGGCACAACTGAGCACTCAATTTCTAACAAAAAAAGAAGGAAAACATCTGTGGACTTTTTTTGTTTGAATACAGTGGTCCCTCGCCGTATCGCGCTTCACCTTCTGCAGTCTCTGTTTCAAAGATTATTTTGTATACAGCATTCAATCCACCAAAGGACATTTCTCGCACACAGGAGGTGAGATTGTGCTTATCTCGGTTTGGCTGTAGGTGGCAGTGTGGAGCCAAACACATCAATGTAGAAGAAGCAGTAAACTTTAGTATCAGGACACTTTAACAGTGGTGATTTTGAGAGATATATAGATCTAAAATGTCCACAAACAGGAGGAGGTGGATTGTATGCTTCAGATCCATTAGACTGGACTTTTTCGCTCTTTGTGTGAATTTCTGTCTTTTGTTTATGAAAAAACAATGGTGACTGACTGTTCCTTCTGGGCCTGAGTGAAGGGGATGATGACGAGTCTGTGCACGGCCAGGAAGAGGAGCAGAGGTCCTGCAGTGGCGTAGAACACTGCACTGGGCAGCAGCTGGTCCGTCAGGTGCACCGGGAACAGGTACGTCTGGGAGGCCCGGGACAGCCTGCAGGGGGCGACAGAGAGGCACCTTGTATCACCCACAGAGCAGTGTTTGTACAGCTGGGTAAACTGGGCAGCTCCAGGTTGGGACAAGGAAAGTTTAAGGCTTTTTATACCTTTTTAATGCCCTTTTGAGTTAATTTAATGCCACTATTGCAGGTCAAAGGATACACTTATTTTACCAATAATGTAAATCAATATCATAACCCTAACCCCCAGATATAATGCGTTTCTTTTCGTACTTGATTTTGAGGGTGACTCCCTGTGGGACTCCGACTCTGACAGTCACAGATAAAACACTGTGACGGCTGATCTTCCTCTCGGCTCCGTACTCCACGACCGTCCCGAACCAGCCCGTCCTGAGCAGGAGAAGAACAGGAAAACAGGGGAAACAATGGAGATACATATATACGTGTATTTACTCCTGCTTTAAGCCTGAACGCACTTGAAAGATCCTTTGACTTTGGTGTTGTCCTCGTCCTGGAACTTGTACTGGTAACTCAGCATCAGATACGAGTTAAGCACGCCCAGCTGTAAACAAAACAACAGTCCTCATCATTAGAAGATACAAATGAAATAAAGCATTTTTATGGCACGAGTAATATACACACAAATATATGTCTCCTAAGAATTTAGTTATGTTTTTAGTTTTAAATGGTAGTTATTTTTCCACTGAATAGGGCAGCACAAAACAATCGTATGGCGACCTGCAGAGCGAGCGTGAGGTGCGTGGACTTGGTGTCCCGGACCAGGCTGGTGGTCATGGCGCTGGTCCGGCCCAGGCGCCACTGCAGGTACCCCATGGTGTTGCTGTCCAAGGTCCTCGCCGTCATCAGGGAACAGCTGTGTCTGCGTCCTCGAGGAGAGAACTGGAGGCCATACTGAGCCGTCATCCAACTGCAGAGAGAGGGAGAAAAAAAGGAGAAAGGAGAGAGACTTTTGTTTTGTTATTGTCCAGCATAAAATGGTTCATTTCGAATCCTGTAAGTTTAATGCAATGTCATTTCTCTGTATGTGCACTATGACTATGACTATGACATTCTTTACTTGAATCTTACCATCTTTGCGTGATGTTTTGAAACAGTTTGAACCCGACGAGTGGCCCCAGAATGTCTCCCGCGCCACACTCCACCTGCAAAAGGACATATTTCACTGCATTTTCTGATCCGAACAACCAATAATTTATAATGGAAAATCATGAACATTAACAGGGGTGCACAAACTTTTTCACACCACTGTAAGTCCCTTTAATACTCACTTACGGCTCCTGTTTAACTCCCTGTTCCTTATATGTAAAACGCACTGAGAGAAACTCGCTGTCAACGCTCCAGAGTCACTGACCGAGAGACAGCAGACGTCTCCCGTTGTTGTCATATTGTTGTCATGTTGTCAAGGTGAACATCTCGCGCTCCTCGGTCTGAATTTTTATCCCGGCGTTGTAAACTTTCTGCCCGTGTTTGTTTGTTTGTTTGTTTGTTTTTCCCGTACCTCTCCCCATCCCTGGGCTGATGTAACGCGGCGAACTGTCATGTTGATGCTGCCTTCGCCGCTGCCGTTGTTCGTGGAGAGAGACCCCGACAGCACCGCGGTGTTGGAGTTCGTCAGGGGGGCCTACAGCAGAAATACAGACAGGAGCAGCAGCAGAAGAAGAGGAGGAAGAGGGAGAAGAGGAAGAAGAAGAGGAAATTAAAAAGAAGAAGAAGAAGAGGAAGATGAAAAACAAGAAGAAGAAAAAGAAGAAGAGGAAGAAGAAGAGAAAGAAGAAAAAAAAGAGGAAGAGGAAGAAGAGGAAGAAGTTTTAGCCTTGGTTTAGTCCTAAATTTGTCTTTTCTTCAGTCTTTAGTCTTTATTGTGCATGTACCTCTATAGACTGTGAGATGTGCATCTTGTTGATCTCGATGTGAGGGAATCCACTGCTCGGCGCTTCCTCAAAGTCGTCCTCGTCGTCGTATCGGTCGAAAAGGTCTGTGGCGTCCACTCCCACACTGATGGTGCCCTGCAATCACGACAGGATTTAATACAGAAGAATTACTAAAGAATAAACTGCCGGGGAGCAAACCTTAGGGTTCGTTCTCTGCTGCAGTCTCCACTCTTCTCTCTCTCTCTGGAGTCTGTCGTATTCTTCGCGGATTTCTGCCGCCGTCCTCTTCCTCTCCACAACCTGAAACAAAGTGTTGTTTTTAGATCAAATCTAAAATGAATAGAAAAATGTAGCACTGTACAATGCAGTATCACCAGCACAATGTACAAAATCATTAACATGAAGGATAAACAAAAGGTGCCCCAGAACAGATCCTTAGGGAACGGCAAAATCAATATTTTAGAATTGACCTCGACTATGTTCACATATTGCTGTCCACGAACACAGTCCTTGAACCACTGGAGGGAAGATTCTAGATCATTTTTTTGACTTTCAGTGAGTCAGTGACAGTCGAGGATTCACTGTGAACATTGAGAAGAATGTAGGAAATGGAAACCTACCTCCCATCCTTCCACTTCCAGACCTTTCTTGCCAAATATGTCATAGATGGCCCTCGAATGCTCATCACTTAGGACTGAGGAAAAAAATAAATAAAGAAGAAACAATATATCCATCTGTGTACAAAATATATCCCATTTACCGCAATAAAGTGAAGAAAGAAAAAGCAGTTGTTTTATATGGATCTAATCACAATTGTCAAAGACGTTCGAGGCGTCAGATTGTGAATGTGATGTTGTGTGGTACTTGGTCCTGACCTGTGAAGGCCTGCTGCACCTGGTTGAAGAGCTGCTCCGCCTGCTGCTTGAGCTCTGGGTCTCTGTGCTTGTCGGGATGGTAGAGCATGCACAGTCTGCGATACGACGCCTTCAGCTCCTCCAGAGTAGCCTACAAACACAGACGGCAGTGACACAGCATTACAGGGTGAGGTGAGCAAAAGATATGGTCCAAGTTCTTTCTTCTATTTCTATATTACATCGATATTACACTTTTATAGCACTTTGGGCAGCAATATTGTTTTTTTTATTTTTTATGAATTGTTCTCTATAAGTAAACTTGCCTTGCTTTCCTCATAAAAGTCTGTAACAATTCAGATATATTTGTAAATATGATTAAAATACAAATTGTCCTAAGTGTGGCTAGAGAAAGCAAGAGTTACAACCAAAATAGAAATCTACCAGTGTTTGGATAGAAGGTTAATGCTAGTGTCAACCCCTTTTCCAAAAGATAAAAACTTCTGAAATCATCCTTTTTTGGATAAATTCTAGGATGGCAGTAGCATCCGCCGGTGTGATCCCTGAAGGAGGATGATGCTGATTCTAAACGGCACTCGACAGCTCAGATTTCGCCCACTTCTCCGCGTAAATTCTGCAAATCCTCAACCCAAACACGGACATCTCAAAGTCCACAGCACGACCGACATTTCGCACGACATCCTCCGCCTTCGTACCTCTCTCCTGACGTTGAGCAGAGAGTAATAATCCTGGTTATTTGGCTCGGTATCATCTTCTAAGGACGTCGCCATGTTTGCATCTGCCCCGGTCCCGCCCACGGCACCGGTGTCCTGTGATCTGATTGGTCGCACGCAGTGTCCGTCTGACGTAGTGCGGAAGTGGAATTGGCGCCATCTGCTGGGTTTGTTTACACGGAGGTCAGAGGGAAGGAGGTTTGTTTGAAAGCTATTACATATAAGAAATACTACAATAAAAACAACGTGTACTAGTTTAAGACAATATTCGATGTCTAGACCCTTTTTAAATCATCAAAATATTACAAATACTCGTGCAAAAGCTTTAAAAACGTTGAAACCTCGAGCTAGCAAAAACTTTGGCTACATCAAGTGTTCAGAGTAAACGTTTTGGAAAATGTACCTAACATTGCTTCTTACAAAATTACTGAAATCACAAAACAGTCACGAATTTAGAATTTTACATTACTTGTCTGTATTTCCTCGTTTTGTGGGCTATAACCTGTAAAACTTTGTACATAGCAAGTAGTGCACTTTTTAGATTTAGACAGTTGTAACGCTATTTTCAGTGCTCATATATTTTATTTATGTATTTACGAAAGAACTGCAGTAGCCTATCCTATGATTATTATTATTTTCTAATTATAATTAATTATTATTAGGCCTATATTTGGTCCACGGTCAAACCCAGCGTCTCTGGGAGAAACAAGAGGCTGCGTAGGCGCACGTGGAGCTGTCCTTTCAGCACCACGAGCTCCTCGCAGCCAATGACAGCCCTCCTCCAGCCCACGCGCACACTATCTAGGACTGCATCATAGACATCATAGAAATAATAGTGGTACTGAAAGGACAGCTCCACATAGACAGCTCCACATAGAAACGTCATTCGATCTTGACGTATGTGTACAGCAAGGTAGCTAGTCTGGTAATATTTTCAGTGTCTGTTAGCTGCTTAATGTAATTTCCCTATGGCTGCTAGCATTAGCCACCAAACAGCAAATTATGAACAAACCAGATGTTTTCAGCTTTTATCAAGCATCGAGTACATTTAGGAGATATCAAAGCCTTGTTAGGAATCATTAATGTATATGCAGACCTCTTGAGATTTTACTTTAGATAAAAAAAAATAGCATAGAGAAGTGTCCCGATCTAAATTCATTTTTGTTTTTTTCTTTCATTTTAAGTACACAAGTTAAATTCTGTCATTTTAAACAAACTAAAGCTTGTTGCAATTTCAAGACTGTCTAAACCTGCTCAAAATCAACATATATTGTGTTTATCCAAGCACTTTTTAAGAAATTGATCAAAGACAACAGTGCACACATTTTTGCCAGAAAATGCTTTCAAATACGGTTTTGCACATTTATCCCTCTGCTTTTACTAAACTTATTTTCACTAGGAGCCTATTTTATACCCATTATCATTTGAAAGCCAAAATCCTTTGGCTTGCAATAGTGGCATTAAATTTAACCTTGAGGGCATTAAAAAGTCTTAAATTTCTCTTGGACAAACCTAGAGCTGCCCTCTTACAATATTTGCTAATTTCTTATTATTTTTAATCAATGTTGCATTACATT
This sequence comes from Lythrypnus dalli, assembly GCA_011763505.2. Taxonomy (NCBI): domain Eukaryota; kingdom Metazoa; phylum Chordata; class Actinopteri; order Gobiiformes; family Gobiidae; genus Lythrypnus; species Lythrypnus dalli. The sequence continues at coordinate 142,598 of JAADKR020000022.1, forward strand.
ACTTAAATAATTGCACCCATTCTATCTACTTTACACATTGTAGTTGCTAAATGACTTTTTTTCTATCTCTGCTGCCTCCTGCTGCTGGTTCTTGCCTCTGCGTTTATTAGTATTCCAGTGGAGAGCGGGGTTTATTATGGAGAGCGTGGACCTTACGTCGCATTTTAACGTCGCTTTTGTGCGTGCATGTGTATGTGCGTGTGTGTGTGTATATGTGTGTGCGTGAGTGTGTGCACGCGGTGATGATGCGATGACGACGCTTCTGTGGGAGAGACTCACTATCAAGGTGTCCTCCAATACAGGCGAAAAGGAAAAGTGACGAGGGAGGGAGGACGTGCCTCACAGGGAAGTGGGCTGTGCTTTTAAACAGGGAGAAATACATAAGTAGGTAAACCAGGGAAAAAGAAAAAAAAAACCTTAAGAATAAAAATGGACTAAGCTTACAAAAAAATTAAATATCTCAGTCAGATGGAAGACCTCTGAATTTGAGATTTGTAGGCATGATCCAATATTGTGAAAATTACTATTTGGCCCTCATTCTTGTTTAAAAAAATGTGCTATTTATATGTATATGTGTGTATATATCTATATGTATAATAACCAGGATACTGAAGTACATGTAAACACAGTCATAGTAAAAGAGCAGATGCATTCAAGTTATGTTATACTGATTATGTTTGCATCATCTAATATTGTAAAAAGTACTATTTGGCTCTCATTCCTGTTTATAAAATGTGCTATTCGTATGGATATGTATATGTATAGCAACCAGGATAGTGAATTGCATGTAAACACACTCATAGTAAAAGACCAGACACATCCAAGTGACATTATTCTGATCAGAAACATCCATAGTCCTCTATAACCCACACACCACTCACTCCTCCCTCTGCATTCCCTCGCACTGTCACTAATTCCCTTTATTATGTGTATTATTGTGTTCAAAGCGCGCTGCCAGTCAGCCTAACCCGCCAATGAGAGGCCGAGACGCGGCAGACTCGCCCCCCAAAAAGCTGCTGCTCCTCCCTCCTCCTCCTCCTCCTTGAGCTGTCCTCCACCACCACCACCTCCTCCACCTCCTCCACCGACCAACCGAGCACCTCCACCACCACCATCACCATCACAGCGGCGAGGTCGAGCCTTGGAGGCGGAGGCAGAGGAGTGGAGGAGGAGGGATGTGGGGAAATGGCTGCCGAAAACAAGCCGGAAGGTAAGGACACTGTTTATTCCTCCTTTTTTGGATGCTGTCGGGATGGAGGACGGATGAAAACCTCCAGCAGGAACAGCAGAGATCCGTATTGTGCTTTTTTCCATCTGTTTCCCGTGTATAAAGCGACGCGCGCTGTCCCAAATTGGCGCTGGTGCTGATTTGGCGCATCCAGCAGCGCACCATTACGCACGGGCTTTGGAGCGGTCCCTGTGCGTGTTTTTCAGAAAAAAGATGAAGGTGATGATGCTGGAGGAATTCTGATGCTTTCTGCGTGCGTGTGAGGCGCGTTCGTGCGAGTGTGTGCGCGGATGTGTGTGTTTTCCTCCCCCTTTTTCTCCCCTTTTCCTCCTCCTTTTCCTCCTCATATTTCTCCTTTTACGCACGGAATTAGCCTGTTTTTTTTGGGTAATTACGACTTGTGCCAAACGTGCGCACGCCCCCACGCACATGAGCAAAACACAGAGACGGGATTCACGGCTATTTAAGAAGAGCCGAATCTCTGAGGCAGCCATTCATGGAAGAGAGTCGCTCAGAAGACTGGACAATTTATTTATTGATTTATTCTTATTTATTCATTTAGCAATTTTTGCATTTAACAAAGACCGCATAGTAATAATAATACTGATAAATAAACGCTGATAACCTAATATCAACATTTATATCACAAAAGATTCCAACGGGGGATATATGCGTTTACACATATACACATACATATAAATATACATATACATTGAATGCCTTTACGTTTATGCAAAAATACTTATTCCACTGGCAGTGTTTTTTTAGTAATTCAAATTATGCAAACAATATTTTTGAGTCATTTTAGTTTATTAAGAGATCTTGCACTGTACTGTTGAAATTCAAGACATAAAACTTTCTAGTGTTCAGATACATTCAGGCTAAAATGCATAAAAACAAACAGAAGGATGCAGCTCTATATGCAGTTAATGCAGGATCGTCGGCCCTGGGACGGTTACATAGAAAACTTGAGGTGTCATGGCACAAATAAGGGCAAGGCTGTGGGACCTAAGGGTGCTGAGAGTGCTTCAGCTCCCCCTGGTGGAGAGTTAGTGCATTGCAGGTAGTATTAATAAATAGGAAACAAGCGCAGAAAAGGCGTTTTGAACAGAGATATAGATTAATACTTCTGGGACAATACACATTTTCGGTGATCCAATGCGCATCTCAAAACTTAATAGTGTGATACAGTATGGACAATGATACTTGTGCTCCTATTTTGTTTTCAAATATAGAAGATGTAAGATTGTAATCAAATCCGGAAATCGTAATTCTAGAGGTTCTTAGCGGTCAAATGAGCAGTAAAACCTGCTCATTTGTCTTTATATGTTGCATAAGGAAACCCAAGTTCTGTTTTAGTGATTTTTTAAACCCAGTAAGGCCACTGTACAGACGTGACCTTAAGTGTACTCTCTTTGAAGACGTCTTATAATACAGTCACTTTAGCATTTTGTGGTTAGTATAAAAAACTTGATTTAATTGAAAATGATTAATGGGTGGATGAATGGATTAGAATGGTTGTTGCTCATTGTTGTTGTTGTTTTTTTTTGACAGTTTTGAAAGGTCTAAATCTCTCAAGAGCTTTCCCAAGGATAGTCTGGAAACTATTTCTTATTTTGTTGGAGTCTAGAGGAAGGAAAAATACTGGTAAGAAAAGCTGTACATTTTTCAGAGAGAGATACATGTTCAATGTTTACACCAGTCGTGAAAGTTATTGAAAGTGTAGTAGAAGTGGGTTACAGAAAACCTGTGTAGACTGGTATTCTGTGATCATTTTTGTAGTAAAAGCTTGTTGCCAAGAGGACGGCTGTGAAAATGAACACATTAATAGTTAATAAATAAATTGTTTCTTTTCTGAAGTATTTCGGCTCCTCCTGCAGCAGAAGTGCAGCTCTGTGTTTGTTTTGATTCAATGCCCTTTCAGATCACGTGACTGCCATCTGTGCGTTATGCCATTAGGTCTATTGTAAAATTAATCTGATATTAATGGATTGCCAAATTTATTGCTATTTGCAGCCTGAATAACGATATATTGCTAAACGATATTCTTTCCCTGCCCTATTTATCCATCTTAGGGTTAGGGTTAATAAATAGTTTGAGACAAATGGACTCTTAGATCCATCCAAAATCACAGAAGACTGTCCCGATCCGGCCACAAACGTCACTTCAGAAGCAAACACACACAGAAGGGACGCAGTTCAGTGGCAGATTGGTGCACGCTGTTGTTGTTTGTACTGAGGAGGAGGAGGAGGAGGAGGAGGAGGAGGAGGAGGGAAAGGAGGAGGAGGAAGAGGAGGAGGAGGAGGAGGAGGAGGTGGAAGAAGAGGAGGAGGAAGTGGAGGAGAGAGAGGAGGAAGAGAGAGGAGGGACAGCAGGAGGAAGAGGGAGAGGAGGAAGAGAGAAAGAGGAGGAGGAGGGAGAGCAGGACGGGGAGGAGGAGGAGGAGGGAGAGCAGGAGGAGGAGGGGGGAGGAGAGAGAGGAGGAGGTGGAGGAGGAGGAGGGGGGAGCGCCGTGATCATTATCGCTGTGAAGGTTATGGCTGGAGCCTCTCTGTGACGGCATGTGTGTCACTTTAAGGTCATGTGGAAGAGCGTGCGCTGCAGAATTTGGACGGTGTCAAGAGAAAATGTCGATGGAGGACACTCTGACGGTGGGACGTTCTCTGAGAACAAGAGACTGTTTTTAAAAGAAATAAGAGTTTGGACACACAAGAGGAGGATTTATGTTTATGTTTATAGGAGACGCATTGACCATTGAGTGAGTGAAAAGGAAGTGTCTGTAGTGAACAACAACATATCTTTTCTCTGTTGTGTCTGTTGTGTAAAAGCTACTAATCCTGCAGCAGGTTTGATTTTGACAACATATTTTCATTTAATTTTAGTCTTTTCATGAATATGTCAATTAGCTTTATCAAACAACTATTCATGTCGACAAAATTGCATGTATATTTAGTCGACTAAATCTAAAATTCGATCAGTCAGCTATAAAATATTGTTAATGCCAGTCATTTTAATTAATCAGTATATAACTTAATAAACAGATTGAGCCGTTTGTGGAGTTTCCCTTTGGACGGGTTAGGGTTTGGACACTACAGACTGAACACAGCCAACAGGAACTAAATACAAAGATATTCACCATAAATCAAGCAAAGACATGCATTTATTATTAGTCCTGGTTTATATTGAGTTTGGGCTGAAAATAATAAATAAATAAATAGATTTGTTTAGTATGATTTTAATGCACATGTTTATTTATA
>JAADKR020000022.1:888017-899128 GCA_011763505.2 Lythrypnus dalli
TCTTTTGGCTTTGGAAGCTGTTGGCCACTGATGATTTTCAGAACTAACTGGGTCTTTTTGCGTCCTGGCAGTGGATCTTCTAATGTAGGATTGAAGGCACCTGTGAGGAAAAAAAGAGTAAAATATTAGAAATAAAAAAAGAGGAGTGTTTTTTTGTGCCTACAGACCCACCTTTATTTAAGCACTTGGGCCTCAGCACATATCCACTGTTTCCGTTGCTGGCAAACTTGGCTCGGTTCAGCTCGAGCATTCGACCTTCAGTTTGATAATTCAATGCAACTGAAAGAATTACACAGTAAAAATTCAACAATGATTTCACAAATCAGACAAAATATGTGTTTCTTGGAAAATGTGTTTCTTTACAATTACATTTTACATTTTGAAACTAGTAATGGAGCTATAACAGATATTCATTGATTCAGCCTGTATTCGTCTTTTTTAAAATTGAAATACTTCATATTTCAAAAAAAAAAAACTACATAGAATTAAAAAAGCAACTATACAGGCTGTTCAGTATTTAGAATAACAGTATTTATATAAGTTGGGGAAGTAACCAAATCGATGTACCAGCAATTTCAGTCTGGAATATTTCAGTACTCATTTTTATTAAGTAAAAGTTCAGCTACAGGAGCAACAAAATTACCTAAGTAAAAGTATAAAAGAATCAACTTTAAAAATGAAAACTAAAAGTATTTCACACAGATTTGAAAAACTACTTAAAGAGTTAAATGTGGGATATTTGTATTCAGAAATGTGTGACATTATTGTGATGTTTATACTATACTGTGGAAATGACTATGCTCAATCCACTGTTCAAAAATACTATTACTTTGATTCCAATTTAAAGATGTAGGGGAGTAGAAAGTAAAAATATTTGTTTCAAAAAGGAATTAACTAAAAGTAGAAGTATCTAAATGTTATTAATAATAAAAAAAACAAAACAATACCCCTTTTAATTTGTACTTATACTTTTTACTTCATTGCTTCCTACCACTGCCCTTGACTGATGGGTTTTTTTTTTTTTTTTTGGATTTCACTAAGTGTTACCCATGTGGCAGCCTGAGTTCCAGTAGGGCTGAGGGTTGAAGTTGCTGGAGTCCACTCTGTAGTTGGAGGGGTAGACCCTGAGGAGCTGCCTCTGGTTGAAACGCACCAGCTCCCCCGGCTTCAGCTGCAGAATCTGGTTCATGACGGTCTCGTTCAGGGAGGACACCTGCCAGCTGTTCGTATAGGCTGACAGACAAGGAGAACAGGCACATAATATCCATTGGCATCATTCAGTGTGACAAATACTGCAGTTTTATTTACTATATTACCTTGTGTTTCTATGTCGTGCACGCGGACAGATTTGGTGTATTTGACCAGGTCGGACAGAGCGCGAGAAAGCCTCATAGTTTTCCTTTTTCTGCAGAAAGACACAGTAGTGCAATGTCATTCTTTTAAAGTATTGATATTATATTTTGCATTGTGTTTTATACTAGACTCACTTTGGATGGTAGACAATCTGAGTCCTCTCTCTGCTGCCACTCAGGTCCGACTCTGCGTCTGACACTGATTTGTTTTTGGCACACGCCCTCTTTTTCCTCTAAAAGACATACATTTTACTCATTCATTATTCACTTTATTATGGGATTATGGCCCTATCCTGACTACAATGGGGCATAGGAAGGGACTGCAAACTTTTTAAAGGAAAAAAAAGAGAAAAAACATTAGCATCCTGGCATAATTGCCTATTTATTTTGGAACAAATGTAATCTTTTGTTTCATTCAAGTGTCCAAACACAATTCTTTAGTTATAGGGTCCTGCAGCCTTCTTGCAACCAAAAAAAAACCCTCCCTTTACATTAAATACATTTTCACAAAGCCTTAAAATATAGTCAATATTAATATGAGGCTAACTTTCAGGCTAAATTCCAGACATGGATTATGGAAGCACCTATAATTTATTAATTATTAAACATGACTTTTTACCAAGGCATAAAATTATTCTGACCTTTCTTTTGAAGCTTCTCATAATGGACCTTCCAAAGCGCCTTGACTTCTTGGGAGTATTGGCAGAAGTTGTGTTGTTCTCATCCTGTTAAAACGTCGACAACATGAAGACAACCAACCATGTGATCGACACTTTTGAAAATAAAGTTTCAAATGATTTACCTGTGAAGAATCGCCCTCATCTGATTCCTCTTCGATGTCTTCATTCTCAGTGTCTTCATCCGAGACGTCCCCCTCCTCTGCATCAGGGTCAAGGTTAGCCGGCAGCTTTTTCCCCTGAAATCAGCCATGCATTTATATTTACAGCTATAAATATACAGTTATATTACTCTTGTGTCCCTAATATCCTTTTTGTTGTTGTGTGCATGGTGTCCCGTGGATGGACGTACCTTGACCAGGACCTTTCCTTTGAGGAGCTCTGGTGAGGGCAGCTTCCTCATCTCCTGAGTGTTGATGAAGGACAGTTCCAGTTTGTCCTGAAGCACCTCTTTCAGATATTCAGCCATTTTCTTCTGCTGAGGCACCGTGCAGTGGTTTTCAATGGACAAGATGACTGGGAACCTGGCAACATAGGCATACAGTTGAAAAGATCAGCTGCTAATGCTAATATATCGTAACACAATATGCATTTTTTCCCCTTTGCTTGAGGTTTTTGGAGTTTTTTCAACACATAATAGCAAATTGATGCAATACGGAAAGATTACGATAATTTTCCTTAGGTTAACTAGTTAAGAATGTTTTTTTAGGGAGGATTTTATCTCTAAAATCATAAATTGACTTGCTCATAGTGTAAACAGGTGGTTGTTGCCATTAAAGCACATGAAAACCCATATTAGCACATAATTTTCTACCAATAAATAAAACATAGCATTATTATGAACCCAGTTGCTGTATAAATGTTTGAAATGAATTACAATGTTTTTTGGGTGCCAAAGTATGTTATCATGTGTCAGAATTTGCTAATTTAACCCAGTATTTGATTTTTGATGATTTTATCTGCTGATGCCATTTACCAGAGTCAGTTGCTATGAAACAGCTGGATTTTTTTCCCACTAAAATGATGATATTGAAAAAGTCAATAGAGAAAAGACTAACTTATCTCTCGAATATACAAGTCTATTATACCTGGCCTGTATTTAAAAAAAAAATAACAGGTTCAACACCAAGCAGAAAAAGTACAATAATTCCAAACTTTCAGCTGAGCAAAAACAGACATGGAGCTGTTCAAATAAAGCACATTTTTGCTTTATATTAATATTGACAGTGACAGTTTTGCACATGCTGAATAAAGGTGTTTTTATATGGCCATTTTGACCCGAGGAATGGTCAAAAAAGACGTTTAGGCTGAAGAGGTTAAAAAGATTAAAAAGATGATTAAAATTTGCAAAACAAGTCAAGAGGATTTCAATTCCAGATGACAAACTTACGGTGATTTGGTGAAGGCGTATTTATTAATGGCTTCTATCACATCTTTAAAAAGGATCTTGGATGTTAGAGTGTAGCCATGGTGTATAATAGGCTCTCCGTCAGGACCGTCCCAGCAGTCCACTGAGAAGACAACATCACAGCAGAGTAAGACTTGAGTCAACACCACAGTCTAAAACCCCTGACCAGTCTGGGGCAGTGACCGGTGCCTTACCCTCCACACAGCGGCACCCGTCCTGCAGCACGTAGGAGTACATCTCCACCCTGGACTGGGACAGCAGCTGGTCTCCGGTCAGGTACGTGTTGTGGGACGTGGAGATGAAGTAGTTGTTCAGGGGTTGACTCATGTCCTGGTTCACTTGGTTGTGGTCAGGGTTGAAAATATCCCCCGCCGGACTCCGCATAAAATTTGTGAAGCCTTAAAAAAACAATGACAAGTATTTTATATGTTGCACTGTCAAATATTCCTAAATATTTCTACAAACCATCAATCCCCAGGACCAAACGTTGCAGGTTTTCAGGACAAGGCTCAAATTTGGAAACAATGTCAGCTAGATGTTCTCTGGCTAGTCCTCGCATCTATTAAAACAATTAATTTCTTTTATTTATTTTATACTGTTAAATGTATTTCTAAACAAAAAGTAGATGATTTTTTTCGTACCTTTTGTTCCATCTCTAAAAACCGAGCCAGGTCTTGCAGGTCCATCACTTCCTTCTGGTTGCTGTATGAGATCATGATGAGGTAGAGGTCTCGCCGCGTTGAAATCATTTTATAAAACGAACAGAACTCCTCGAAACCCAGAGATCCTTGGTTTTCATCTGTGTCTGCTTCCTGTAAACAGAATATATTAGAATAGTAGCAAATTAAATGTAATTTTACTCAACCGGCTTCATTATTTCACAAATAAATATGTGAGGATTGCAGACTTCCTTGTCGTCCTTTAATTTATACTAAATTAAACTGTAATAATACAGTAAATATGTATTAGCTTTCTCCCTAGTCAAGCCAAATTCCATCTTCTTCTTTTTGGTCTCCCTTTTTTGCAGCTTCCATTCCACTGGAACACTAACCCCCATATGTTTTTCACTTTATGAGCATATTGTGAAAAACTGCTTGGCCAAAGTGTTTGTCAGGATTTCTCCCAAAAGCCTAATTTTGGACGGGCGGACGGAGACACCAAACTAATGCACTCTTGCAGCTTTAACGGAGGCCATCTGGTCCTCTCTGTGGGGGCCTTCTCTCCTGCAGGACTCCACTGCTGCTCTGCCAAAATGCTGCACACTGCATATTTGTCCATTGGCTCTGTGTCCAGTGTTAGTCCTGAGGCTCTGTGGCCATGTAGCAACCATTTACACTTTGACAATCCTCTGGCATTTCTGGCTTCTGCTTTAACAGTGTGCCGCAGTAAATCGATCATAGCAGACATGCATAATGTACGTTTTCTCTCTCTTCTCACTGTCTCTTTTTTGAGAATAGGCCAAAAGCATGACTTTAGTAGTAAAAACTGAAGACATAGTAGTACTTTGGCGAGCATCATATTGCATAGTGCTAATGGCTGATAATGAAAAGCAGGAGGAGGGTTTTGGGATTCATAAATGTTCTTATAAATAGGTAAGGGTAGACCTGCATGCTGACATGGTTGAAGTACCGCCCCCTAGTGGCCAGGGGCTACTCTAGTAGGATCTCTATTATACAGAGAGTCCTGTGCAGATTTTATATATCCCAAAAGCAACTTCAAAGCCTTAGTATAAATATTTTTTTTCACAAGATAGAGATTACTCCTTTGGCAACTCTGAGGGGAGTATCGTATTTTTAACCACGCTGGTTTTTGACTGTCATTGACAATAATTATACAACATTTTAACTGCATGAAGGGAATAATGTCATAATAATAAAATAATGTCGCTTGAGGACATTATGTGATAATCATTCAAATGGTTGTTTTAGAAAGTTACCATTATGTCTGTTCTCAGTTTTTCAAATACTTCTGAAAAACTGTAACACTGACAATATTTGTATCTGGAATCTAGATAATGGGATACTAGTGTTGAGAAGATGTTTACCCAGTGTGCCTTATAGTTGTAATGTATGAGTAGGACATCTCACCTGAAACATTTCTTTTACTTTCTGTCTTGGGAGATTTACATTGAGTTTGTGAAGCAGCTGATGAACTTCTCCAATACTCAAAGTCCCATCACCGTTTTTATCTGCCTCAGAAAAGGTTTGCTGCAGCCATTTAAGAGGGAGTTAAGGTTCAACAACAAAGATGAATTCTAATTTAAATCTCATGGAAAAAAACATCTCTAAGGCTATATTATAACATCATCCAAAAAAAAATATTGGCTATATACCATATTTTTTTTCAATATGGCCGAAAAATACTAATTATTTCGACCTATATATCAGCTGTCGGCCATATTGGTATCAGATCCCAAAAATCCATATTATAGCTTCATTTTTCATAACTTAACCCATGTTGCCAAATACTGAAATAAATAAGGATATTGGTCTCTTGTCCTCTGCCTACGGGCCAGACTGTCCTCATCACTGATCCCGGCCATGAGGTACTTGAGTCCGTGGATCCATGTCCGAGCGGCCTCTGCGTTGGTGGACACCAGGTCCAGGGACTTGACCCGAGCCCCAAAGTAGATACTGAAGCAGCAGTTGGGGTCAAAGCGGTTGTCGGCGTATCTCCGGAACATCTCGGACTTCTTCCCCTCGCGAACCTCGTGGATGGAGTCAATGGTTACTGCCAAAAAATCATAATGTAAAGTTCAAGTCATTTTCGTATTTTGCTAAGACATTTGTGATCATATTTTTCCCATTAAGTGCCAATAGTACAAGTTCTGGCCTGATGTTCAAATCTGTTAAATCTTACTTAAAGAGTTAAAACATCTTCCTGCATTTGCTCCTAAAATCCAGTCTAATGATAGTACTTTGTTTTTGCTTTTAAGGTCTCACTTTTGGCTTTGTCGTGTTTCCGGGACGGTCTCCAGCGGATGCAGGACTTGTGCTCGTCCAGATAAAAGAAGCGCACCAGCCCCTTCTTCTTCCCCTTCAGTTTGCTCATCTGGGTCCCAGTCTGCATCGTGCACATGCAGTTCTCCACTGCAACAAAGAGAAAGACCTGTTAGACACATGTTTTCAATATAGATCTCAATGTGGATTCCCTCACTCACAATCTACTTTTACATTTTTAGATTAATTCTGAATACAGCTACGCAGTATATTGTAGAAAAAAACTTCAATCTTCAACTGGACAGGGCTGAAGATTGAAGTTTTTTTTACAGTGAACACTACCTGGACGACTGAGAGCCTACACATACGCAGTATATTGCCAAATTATTGTTATTGCATATCAAATAATGCACAATCCACATCACATGAAGCCAAACAACATTGCAATGACACTGATTGAGATTTATGCTTGTTTGTTACAGTCTAAAAAATAAAATAATTCAAAAAATATAGTAACCTACATTTTTGGGCAAGGTTAAAGCCAGATTTTAAATTACAGACTTTAACCTTTTTGTAGACCTCTTTGAAACATTTTTTCACCTTTTTGTTTCAATTTTTATGGGAGTCAAAATGATCTAGTAAACGATCACAACTGTGTGATCATTTCAGCATTCAGAACAATTACTGTATCATGATTTAGTTATTTTTTATTTTATTTTACATTTCACACAACCCTGAAGGAAAATTAGTTTATTGAAAAACTATCTACAATGAGTCTAAGGGACACCACACATGAGTTTGAGATAAAGGAGGTAAATGTACTACTCTCTCAATATTAAAAAAATGTTAGATTAAATTTATGACTTTGTGAAATGTCATATAGATTAATAATAACAATAAAGATGCCCTTGCTCTTAAACACACACCGTGCATCCTTCATCTTGTGCCATACATTTTCTGCTATGGTTTGTTGTGTGTGTCCTGAGTGCTGTTAACCTTTGTTTGTAATCTACAGCTAAGATGGATGTGACGCACCCCTGAACATCATTGAGGCTAATCCCATGGGATTGTCTCCAGTCCATATGCCCATTATCTTCTGCTGGCTCCACTGTGTGTCGGGGCCAAGGCCAACAAAAACAAGAGTGTCCTGAGAGACCTGCTGTAGTATTGTGTGGCCGAGCTGTGGAAAACACTCTCTTACATTTATACTGAATATGGACTTTTGAGTGACTCTGTAAAAACATATCTCCAATGTCAGCAATATTATTTAGAAAGTACTGTATATGAGTGCAACTATTTGCTTCATGTGTGTCTCTGCATTTATTTACATTAAACTGTGATAACATGGAAATTGACCTTATTGAGCATTTATTTATAATGTATTAAATAATGAGACTTTCTTCTTCCTTTGCATTTACACATTGTTTTTGTACTGCCTGCCTGGTGACAATAATACTGCACAACCACTAACAATGTTGAGTTTTGTTTTGATTTTTCTATAATTTACTGTACACTTTTTAAACTATTCTGCTAAAGATTAACCTCTATAAAGTTTACTCGATTTTTTTGGCATGGTAATAAGATGAAGATGGTGCATTCAAATGGTTATGTGGTCATTTTTGATATATTACACACTTTCTTCCCTGGTAATGGGATTTATCAAAACCTTAACCCAATATAAAGTCTGTGAATCACCAGGATGCATGGTTAGCAATTTTTGAAATATGGAAACATAGCTGCAAAATACATTGTTCCTTGTTATCCCCAGTTACCATAACATTATTTATTGTCCTCTCTACCATCAGTCTTTGTGATGTATCAAATTAATCAACTCACCTATCTGCCCCAGTCTCCACTTGGGCTGTGCCACCACACTGCCCCCTATCCAGAAGAACTCCTCTGCCAGCCTGGAGATGGACGTCTTGTGCCACAGTTTTGGGGAGCTCATGATTGAATGGCTGGGAGAGTTGGCAGCACTTGAAGATGGCTTTGTCTCATCGGCGGAGTTGGCTCTGGCCATTGCAGATGAAAGCAACCGCGGAGATAGTGATCCCAGGCTTTGCAGAGGAGACTTCTTGGGAGAAATGGGAGGCTGTGGGCTCCCGCTTTTGCTGGGATGCAGTGGAGCCATCCCCGGGTCGGCCTCAGTCATCCCAGAGTTGTTCATTTAGGAAAATATATCACTAATGCAGATCTACCTTCTCCAAAGAGTCCTTCCATCTCTCTCAAACAGAAGACTTCAGAAATCATCTTCCATCTTCTCAGTTCCTCATCAGTCTTGTGGGCCTCCATAGCTCCAAGATAATCTCAAAGACATGTTTTGTGTTTGTCCATCTCGTCTGCAGGTAGGAAGTGTGCACCATGTGTCAGTCCCTAAGTCTCTCAGGCTGTAATCCTGTAGTGAGGCTTGCTCTCATGGAGGGATTTTCCACGCAACCTGTAAGCCTCTGCAGGAAGACATACCTTAAAGGCCTGGGCTAACTCACATTCATTCTTATGGGATAGATTTAATGTGGATATACTTTTTAAAATGTGCTGTTCTTTCTAATTTGTTCAGTCTATAATGTAGAAATCAAAGTATACCACACCAGCCACAACCACAGTCATGCACTAGGAGTCCCTCTAGAGGCAGATACTGGGCATGACATAAAGGCTGCACTGACAGGAATATGTTTGGTTCATTCTTATTCAAAATACATACAAAATAAACCTCACAACAAAAGTAGAAACAGATACAGAAACATATGCATTACTGTTGCACCAAATGAAATGTATTGACTAAATATAGAAACCAGCCATCCTATGTGTTATAGGGTTATGGACATCTGTTTGGTTTGTGTTGTATTATTACTTTAATTCAGTGATTATTCTTCAACATTATTCTATTATTAAATATTATTATGATTCTGCTGTTTTTGTCTAAATCCAAAGTAGAGCAAATCAAAGCCTTTATCTGTAAAAATGGCTTTGTGAGAGATGTTCAGCAAACTGTATGATGCAGGAAGTGCTGACCCAAAAGTGAAAATATAGACTACACACAACACTTTTGACTTTGAGTTTTGCTTTTGATGAATAGTCACACTGATAATCCTTTATTTTGAATTGGGAATAATTCAATAATTGTGTTTATCTCTGTAAAAGTCACACGTTGTCATCTAGTTATTGCTCTGTGAGAATGTTATTATTTACGAGGAGCAGAGGAATAAAGACTCGGTTGCAGAGCAGGTGTGCCATTAGGCTGTGATTAGGGCTGGTGCCAAAAATGTCAAGACTTCATTTCCAGCTGCAGGAGGACAGAGCGCGCCATGATGCAACTTTAAAGTTATGTTCTTCAGTCTGTCTCAGTGAAACAGCTGTGGCCACTCCGTTTTACAAGTTCTTGTATAAGGCTGATTTTTTTTAGATAGTCTACATCTGAATCTAAAAGCACTGTCCATACTTCAGCTCTTGATCATCTCAACTTGAACTAATAAATAAAAACTAATGCTATAACTTTAATTCTTTGACCATTGTAGGCTATATTTACAGGACAGTGTCTAGTTCATTGGTTCTCAAACTTTTCACACCAAGTACAACCTCATGAAATATTTGATAATCCAAGTACCATCAGAACGAGATCAAGATCAAGATTAAATCAAGACTAATCCAGATCTGAAATGTATTTAAAATATACATAAATTGGACTAAATTATGTTAAAAGTGGATGTAAACCTTGTCTAAACTAGAAAAATACACTCACACACAAAAAGACAGAACACCCCTCCACAAATTTCCAAGTGGACCTGCCCGGAACCTACTTAAGGTGGTCCCTTCCTCTGGGGACTCTTTTGGCCGTGGCACAACCCAGGTAAGCACACCTCAACACATGTTACTCCTTTAAGCCAATCATTTACAATACCTCCTCTCTTTTCAGGTCTGCTCAACTAGAAATAAAATCAATAAACATTTACAAAATCTCTACGTGTCTGAACACTTATTTCATACACACGTTTAAACGCATTAGTAATGGACTTTAGCTACATTACATACTGAAGCATAAATAAAATGCTAATTAAAATGAAAGTCTAAATTTGGAGATGACCGCATGAAAAAGCCCAAGCACCACCTGTAGTACATGCACTATAGTTTAAGAACTTCTACACTTCTACCTGTATAGAAATAAACTTATACATAATGTGTTCAACCACTCAACCTAGTTCAGATGACTACCTTTCTTACTTCTTACTATGGAACATGCATAACCTTTATTTCAAGTTTGACTCTGAGTGATCAGTGTTTTTTGGGGTCATTTTAAAATGTTACACTGGTGCAAAAGAATGGACTGAGTTGTGTGTAGATTATGGTGTACTTTGTTGATTTTTTTAATTTGTTTTTTTTCATTGCTATGAGAAGTATGAGAACTGTGTTTGTCAATGACTTCTCCAGTTACTGTTTTTTTTTTTTTTTTGCATCCTCAGTGAAAGTATGAAGAGAATGAGACTAATGACAGTTTCAGAGCTCTGTCCTGTCGCCTGCAGGTGTCGACTCGAGGAACCTGATCCACTGTCACCGCATGGACGTCACCAAACTACTTTGAATTGTTTACAGACACAACAAAGGTCAGACTTGTTTCACATATTGTAAGCCGTAAAATACTTGTCATAAAATATCCATAGACAGTAAATCAATCAACTGCTTTTACCCTAATACTTCCTGAAGCCATAAAGAAGTGGCTCAGGCTCCGGAAGTTCCTTTC
>JAADKR020000022.1:984519-995925 GCA_011763505.2 Lythrypnus dalli
GAGGAACAAGAAGCTAAACAAGAGTGAGGAGTGAGCCATCTGTCTGCAGCAAGGAGCTCTGCAAAGGAAGTACAGACTGTAACCCCTAAATTGATGCTTTACTTTATAAAAACCATAAATATGCGATATATATAAAGTTAATTATTTCAAACTTGCATCACTTGCAAAGGTTTCAGATCATCAGAGACAACCCAAGGAAGTACAAAATGCAGTTTCTAAATTATGTAATAATAAGAGAGCAATTACTTTTTCACAAAGGTCCAGACAGGCTTGGATTTTTTTGTGTCTTAATAAATTGAATCATCTTTTAGAAACTGCATTTCCTATTTCCTTGGGTTGTCTTTGTGTGATACTAAAATTGGTTTGATGATCTGAAACCTTTGCAAGTGATAAATATGCAAAAAAAAACATAGAAAAAAATACTTTTTCACAGCACTGTTTACTGGATGCATTCTAGTTAAAAAAAATGAGGGGATCCACAATATTATAAAAAATCTAGTGACATTCAGATCTTGCCATTTCACCATCTTTGCTCATGCCTCGTATTTTTGTTAACCAGGTTTTGTAAACAACTTGGACAAATGCAGCATCATTGGTGATAAAAACATGGAACAAACTAGCAAACTAACTGAAGTATTTTGTATTCTCCATTAGTTTATAAAAAGGTATGTCCCAGTATTCCTGTGATCTATTAAATTCAACTAAAAAACAGGTCAGATGGGTCAATATAATCAATTTGTGCAGATGAAAGCCATCCTTGATAGATGTATAACGTTGCAAATGATAAAACACGCTCCTTCTTCTATTCTTGTGTTTTGTCATTCAGCGCCCTCAAGACCGAAAAGCCTGCTATTTACCATTTTGCATGTTGTTTGTCTCATTAAAGTGCACTGCAGTTTCTCTCCCTCCATTAATCTCGGTGCAGCCCGTGAGAAGCCGGCGACTCGTGAAAGCTCTCAAACTGCTCTGCTCATGCTCCTCCGCTGGAATGTCACGCTTTGCATCCTCCAAGAAAAAAAAACGCGGGGGGTTTTTTAGCTTCTGCGCGTCTTCTAAAAACTCATTTTCCTCACATGCCCGGGCCATTCTCTTCTGGGAGCGCATTCACACTCGCAGCCAAGGCAACAATATGTACCGGCGGCAGTAAAAAAAAAAAAAAAAAAAAAAAAAGAGCTCTGTTGGTGAAGCAATGAAGCATTTTAATGGGATGAGTTGAGGCCGGGCGGGCGGCTGTCGAAGACGAGGGTTACTGTCTCCGTCTGAGTGGTGGGAGAGTGTTTTGAAGTCCGGGCGCTCACCGGGGATTTGGATGATTTAAGGTGAAAACGCGGGGTTAGATCTGCGGACGGGGAAGCGGCGGGAGACAAAACGCCGACCGGGTTTGGCAAAGTGATATTGTTACGCACAGAGAATGGTGTAAAGCAGAGGAGTAAAGCCAGAGCGTGGCAGAGGCTTTCACAGCAGGAGGATGGATCTGAAGGCTCAAATACTGCACCGGATGTTATGTTATATAGTGCAAAAACATATGGAGTCTTCTGTCTGACTGTATGTAGCACAAGAGTCCATCAGTTCATCCATCAAAGGCAGTTTCCATTAAGCTCAGTATTCATAATGTGCAGTGAATTCAGCTCATGGTCTTTAACCGAGGAACAATAAGGGTAAAAGTATTGAATGTGCCCTTAGTTCATAGAATTTACTCAGATACTATCACCTCTGCACAATAGACACCAAATCCAGGCTGCATATGATGGAACACTAGAGGTCAGTCAATATTATCGTCAATGCCCAACATCCCATCACATCTTCAACTATGTCAGCAATATTAAGATAGATAGACAGATAGATAGACACATTATTTATCCCGAAGGAAATTGTGTGCCATGTCGATCACTCAAGCAGAATACATAGTCAATATAGAGTGAACAATGTTAAGAATATGGTATTTCAAGCTCTTCCCTGAGGAGCCTGATGGAGTGAGGGACAAATGAGTTGTGGAAATCCTCACTGGAGCGCTGCCCGTTTGGTCAGTCCAGTCTTATCCAGAGATGTGATCCAGATGTAACATAAAGCACAGAGCCGGAAACCATTTTTCACTGTGTCCACTACAGCAATACCTTCAGCAGAAATATAAAACATATCATGGACACATGGACTGCACTTCCTCTGTTAAAATAGCTCAAACCATCAGAAAAAAGAGCACATAGAGCACAAGATAGATAGATCCTCCCATGTACTCTATCAACCCAAAACATGCACATTAGGGTACATTTGTATTATATTTATTTACATTATTATTGCAGTTGCTTTTTTATAGCTGTTGCTTTTATTATTACTGTAGTTTATGATTGCTAGTTTTATCGTAGTACTATTATTGTGTTTTATGTGTTTTTATCCTTTGTTGTGAAGTACTGTGTGACATTTGCTATATAAATAAACTTTGCTTGCTTGCTTGCATTTTGCAGCTAGGTAGTCCTGACTAAACTTGTTTCAAAATGTCAAAAAATACATATAAACCACTATAAATATGTGCAATAGGTCAGGATGAAGTTTGGAAGTTTCTTTTTTTTAATGAATCTCTTATTGTCCATATCCATTCTATTGTTGAGTGTATTCACAACACAAGATATCAACTGCTACATGTGGGACTGATAAATACTATATATATACCATTTACATAAAGGGCAGCTAGGTAGTCCTGACTAAACTTGTTTCAAAATGTCAAAAATACATATAAACCACTAAACATATGTACAATAGGTCAGTATGAAGTTTTTTTTGTTGTTGTTTTTTTTAAGTGAATCTCTTATTGCCCATATCCATTCTATTGTTTAGTGTATTCATAACACTGCAACATCTGGCACTGATAAATACTATATATACCATTTACATACAGGGCTCCACTTCCTCTGTTACAATAGAGGCCCACTCCAAGGGTCCCAGCTTTTAACAGAAAAAACTCCAACTTGTCATTGGGGCTTTTCTCTCCCAAGTCTGTTAAAAGCTCTCGGTCTTGACCCCAGTCATGACCAGGACACAGGAAATCCACTCTTGCCCCGTCTGAAATCGTGTTCTCGGCCGCTGGGAATGGAGCGCTTAACTCTGACCAGTGTAATTAACATGGCAGGACGCATCAGGGAGACGGAGACGGAAAATGAGATCCCAGCAGTGTCAGGGAAATATCAAAGGTTAGCAAAATGGCCAACATGATTAAAATGTTCCCTGTTAAATTCACTCTTTGAAGTTTCCATTGTGATAAAGTGAGAATTTTAAGTGAGGAGAATAGTGACAGCTTCTTTAAAACGTTCTTTCTCACACGGCTCCAGTTCAGTTTTGCAGCACTGCCAGTTTACACAACAGCAAATGACTAACACATTCACATTTATTAAAAAAGATGCTCATGTTGCTTTTACTGAACTGTTCAGACTCATTTACATGCAAAAGTCACAATAAAACGACATTGTACAACCCTGTTTTACTCATTCCCAACTTTCCTAATGCATTTCTAACATTCCATTTTTTCACAGGGATGAGTTTATGAGCACAAGTCACTTTCAAAGTCACTTTTCAGGGTCACTGTCGAAGTAAATCTGGCAACACAACAAACCAGCAAGCTCTCAATAAAAAAAATAAATAAAAAAAAACCTTCATGACAAACAACTGCATATTCAATAAACTCAAGAAGGACACAACTAACTTAATTTCACTACTAGGAAAAAAAAGAAGGCAAGATGATCCACAAAACAACATTGATGCACAATACTCAACAATTGCACATAAGTTAACAATCCTTAACTTATTTCTTTTGGGCCTACACTCCTGAAAGTTATTCAAAGTATGGCAGGAAATACTCTGCATTTCTCCTGCAGAGCCTTGCATGGGGAAAGCCTCTGCAGCCACCTGCCAACCCGAGCATGTGGAGCAGCTGTCTCCATGGAAACGGGTCGCTCCGCTCGACCCGAAACACTCGGGGGTCAAAGGTCGTCTGTCAGCTGTGAACAACGACACTTAACTGTAACAAACCCCTTTTCGGTTCAGCCGTGAGCTCTGAGGGAGGGCAGGGTGACTAACAGGCCGGCCGTGTCTCAACTTCTGCATTTGTGGTGAGGAAAAAATACAAAAATACCTCAGAGTTTTAATAAAAGAATAAAACAATGAGTCAGTCCGAGATAATATAATCGCAGATAATGATTTTCTATGCACAACAATTCTCTAAACGTTGCTAAATTATCCATACGTGAGTGGCAGTTGTTAGATGTTGAAAGAGTGTAAATAGTATAGAGCTTAGGCCTAATATGTTCATGATTTAAAATATGATAATGCCACAATCAAAGATGGAGGGCAGAGGTTGATATAAATATGGGAGAGGTGCCAGTTTTTTAAAGAAATCTCCAAACAGAACCATATATTTTTTGTTAGTACAAGTCTCCTCATGGTCTACATCTCTGACATGTTAGAAGTATATGCTCTGAGGCTCTGAGAACCTCAGGGAGAGCTCTCCTGCTGACCCCAGAGTTAGGACTAAACATGGTGAAGCTGCATATCAGTTTTATGCTGCTAAAATCTGGAACAGACTTCCAGAAGATGTGAGACAGGCCTCAACTCTAACAAAGTTCAAATTCAGGCTGAAAACTGCTCTTTTTAGCTGTGACTATGACACTGAAAGTTCTTTATCTGTGCATTTCACTTTTAATGTAATTTTAATGAGTATAGTTATGTTTTATTAATTGATTTTAACCTAACCCTAACCCTAACCCTTCTTGTAATGTATATAACTGGGAATTGCTTTATGTATGAATTGTGCACTACAAATATACTGTACTTGCCTTTGCCTTGCTTTAAGGATTAGATATAATTTTGTTTCACAATTTCACACATCAACAGTCAAGGACTTAAACCCATCATGTAATGCTACATTGTGAAAAAAAAAAAAAACAGAAACAGGGATCTCCACAGTAATCCTACAGCTGAATGTCCTTTCTGCCGACATCATGCACATGTTCTTGAACAGTGCCATTGCTTTAGGACACCATTATGAAATAACCTTTATTTTTAGCAGCCCACCACTTCAGCATTAAACTAGAGGCGCTTTAGAATGAGGAGACGCCACATAAAGGCAACCTATTCTGCCACTGAAAAAAAAAACATGCTTTGTTCCTCATTGATGTGATTACTGTGCTGCTCCTCTAAACAGGCAGTGTCTTTTGCAGCTGAATAATTGATACAGTATGGTGCATAATTTGCTCAGCCTGGCCTTGCATCGGGCGAGAGTTTTTTTTAAGAGATCTCCAAAGTAAAACAGTCCTGATTAAGTGTTCCGGGTGATAATCCTTAAGTTCAGGAGATGAGAGAGGGAGATGGAGTGCAAAGGCTTTAGCTGCTACACAGTAATTGTAGGGGGGGATCTCTTTTTCTCCATCTGGCCTGAGTTTGAGGCCCACAGTCTCTCATTACATTATCGTTCACAAGCGCCAAACGAACACAAAAATCCCGCCCACCGACTCTCGGCGCACTGTGTAAACTCCCCATGGACCACCCGTCTTCTCCAAATCACAAGCAACAGGATACTTTGGGTCAACGTGAGTAAATATTTGAGGGAACATGTCGCTGTGTCCGAATAAGTAGAACACTGCCTTTCAACACAATAATAAAAACATTCAAGCCAGAAATAAGAGAAGGGAAGACATAAGAGGGGGGTATTGGAACTAAACATGCAATAGAGGAAATACCCATTTGGCAGAGTACTTTTACATGTGTTTCTATGGTGACTCCGCCCCCCCTCTCTCTCTCTCTCCCCCTCTCCCGATATCCCCCTCCAAATACCTCCGTCCTGTTGTCATGATAGCTCAGTGTGGCTCCACCCTGAGTCTAAACAATGGCACTAGAAGCTCAATGGGCCGCCCCTCCCGGTCCGGACCCCTCTCTCTCTTCCTCACTGTACTTCCTCCATAAACAGGGACTAAATGGGGCTCAAAAATACATGGAAACACTATAGTTAATATATGTTATAGTTTGTTCCAACAAGGCACAAAACATATTTCTCATTATGTGGATTTGATAATGTCTTACTTTTACAGTATGCTTTAACATGGCATACAACAAAACAGCACATTTATATTACTATTTATTGTAAATGTAAAAGTGCTATAGACCGATATTTGTCTCATAGAGGGAAAAATGGTCTTGTCCATGATGTAAAACCACACATTTGTGGATAAAAGACCTTTGTACAAGTGCATCTGTCGCTAGCAGCTAGATGTTGTTTACTTCACCATGACAGCATTGCTCCCTGGAACAGGCTTATAAACACATTTCTGTGAAGAATTGGGATGCCAGAAAACTTATAGACGAGTTGGACCACAACAAATAATTCAAACAGTTCTTTTTTGCAAATGAGACATTGAGGAATAATTAATCTTTTATCATTAATATTGTAAGTAAAGAGCCTTAAAGCATGAGTTGTTAGTTAGCAGTTTGTTCATTGAATGGGAGACATGGATGCATATAAATTATTCAAATAAAAGGAAAAATTGCTCTGTCAATGTGTTGCTAACGTAAAAGTACTAAAGTATTTGCTGTGGAAAATAAAGGCACTATACCTTTTTAGTCAAAATCTGATGAAACGGGTATTTTTTACTGTGACAGACGTCCAAACTCCACACTAAAAGCTCAAATAAATCACTAAAATAATCCAAAAAATGAAATAGAATACAAATTTCAGATAGTTAGCCTTCTAGCCCTGCACCGAGCCACATGGTTTTTGCTCAGTCCTGTTTGAGTGAGCTGCCAGACAGTGGTGTTTACACAGATTTATGGATTTGTATTGGCAGAATCCCAGGACGATTGCTCCTCACCAGTCGGCCACAGGAACATGAGCTATAGTTTTCTATAAATCATGCGTCTCACAGAGGAGCTTGTGTCCAACATTGATTTTGAAGGACAAACTGTCGCCCGGTCGTTTTCACCTGGACCAGGATTGATCGCGCGGCGGATCTGTATTTCCAGCACATCGGACGGGAAATTATGAATGGCCGGAATTGGTTTTGTTGGTGTAAATTTACTGCACGGTGACCGCAGAGTGATGGATGAAAGGGAAAGGCCAATAATAAAGGCATATGGGACTACATCTGGAGTGACATCATTGAACTGGTTGATTTTCTCTTGTAGTTTATTAATGCTACTGAATCAGAATAATACAATATAAAAGACGATGTATTATTCATTGGATCATTTGACTAAAAAATACAGATAGAATCTTTCGGAATCACACGAATTGTCACGTTCGAAGATGCACACTACAAACAACTACAAAGGTGAAAACAACTACAAAGGTGAAAACAACTACTGTTTTACCCATTACGCCACAATTATTTTAACAAATGCTACATGATGGATCCTCTCCTGGGACCGCAACCTTCTCATGGTGGAGGAGTTTGAACACTGGATCCATGAGGGGCTGGTACACTGTGATATGGGCAATTTGGACTGATGCCCCGTGACATGGAAACAGATGTTATCTTCATGATAGATGCTAAAGGCTAGGTTCAAGTCAAAACATTCATAAGAACTCAATTATGCCTTTATTTGTATGTGCTTATTATGCATATAGTCTGCAAGAAAATGTCTAAAAGAGTGAATAAATAAAATAATTCCATAGCAGATTTTCCTCCCCCTTGTTAGGCCACACCCTCTAGTATGACAGTGTTGCTATTTTTTCTTAAGACTGACTAATAACATGCTTGCGGTGAAAGTAGATAAGTGGAAATGAATCAAAACACCAGTTCCATACTGTATAAACAATTAAAATGTATTTCACTAAACACTGTTTTTTGGGGCTCTGTGATTATTATTGTTATGCAGCTAAAACTGTCCCCTGCTCCAAGAATGTAGCAGCTAAACAGTTTCCACAGCCAGGGATTTGTGGTATTGGACAAAACACACAATGGAAAGAGCCAACGCTGACTGTCACTTTGGGAGAATTCCTCATTTTTTCTCACTGTTCCTCTTCAAAGAATAGAAAAGTAGAAATAGAATCAACAAAAATATGAAAGAGAAGTAGGTCTTAAAGTATCCAATGCAGTAACTAGCAACACAACACACAGGTAAGAAGGTTTTTGCTGGAGCCACTGGCCGCTGTCTCATCACAAAAATTGCTTCTTTCCAGAATCCTCATCCAGTCATACTTCAAGCCAACTGTGGAAAAACACATTTGGGCTAAGCCGGTTTGGGGAGGACTCAACCCATTTAATGCCAGAGAAATTTTGGGAAGGAGATGTGGAAAAAGTACACAAAGTCTGTACTTGCATGTTTAAAGTAAGAATGTTGCGGTCGTTGTGTTCCATCAACCTACTATGATTGGCAAATATGACTGATAAATGACATAAAAACATGACAGAAAATTCTTAGATATGCATTAATCTTGATTGCTTGGTTTTAAGTCTAATATCTTACTGTATATATTTTTATCATTAGCCTATTTTATTGCATGCCTTATAGTCATAGAGTTAGATATTTTTACACTTATACTTATTCCATGTTTCATGTTGCACAGAAGTACCACAGAACATTCCTAATTTGTGAACTCCTCACTAACAATGGCAATAAAGTGAATTATGATTTTAATAAATAGCCCTTATTTGAAGTAGTTTTGTTTTGTCCTGAACCAAATTACTTCTTCAAGGCCAAATTTAGTGACTGAATTTCACAAGATGTCAAGAAACTACCAGGAGGAGTGCTTGTATAAAAATAGATACAATTCAAAGAGTCAATTAGGACTAAATCAGGTCCAGAAAATGATTCGAGTGAGTCATCCTCTCACTGCAGAGAAGATCTTTGTCAAACTTTTTGTGAATAAGGTACAACATCAGCGCAGTCAGAATCACAATAATCACATGATTGCAAGAAATCTGTTAATATTAAGAAAACAACAATATAATGTCAAATAAATAACTATTTGTTATGACATTTTGAGTGCAATGAGACCTTTCATCATTCAAAAGGAAGGAAAACAAAGCAAATGAACAGATTTCTTGAAATCAAGCAAAAACACTATGCAGTGACTTAAACCAGAAGTAGCTCAAAGAACGTAGCATGTATCTCCAGTGCAGCTAACCCTCCCTCCCTTTAGAACAGTGGAGTATGGAGTACATCTGGTTTGCTGCACTGGGGTCACCTGACGAGCAGCCGGCTCCAGGGCCTCTGTCTGGGAACAGGAAGTGTGACATCACTGCACTGACATTCAGGAATGTGGGAATGCTGTTACTGCAGCATCAGGAAAAGCAGACATCCAGAGGCCAGAGAGGTGGACACAGCAAATACCTCCAACATCAGAGAGGAAGAGAGGAGGAGACCGAGGGAGGGAGGGAGGCTACAGAAAAGGCTGCTCAATGTATTTTTGGCATGATTTCCTCTTGGCGTAAAAGCAGCAGAAATGTTATCGATCTGCTGTAAAACTCAAATAGTCGTACTGTGTTTCAGTCCCTGACAGATGCACACAGGCTGTCCTAACTTTTGGACTGAGCTGCTGCATGCTGCGTGGTGCGCAATAGAATTCCTGGATAAGCTACCTCACTCGCATTTTCTCTCGGCACAATTTCAACCCCACCCAAAAACAATTTCATTCTAATGTGAAAGTCAAGCTGTGAGAGTGTGTAAGTACACTGCAGAATCCACAAGAAGAAGCTGAGCTGATCTAACATGTTTACTTTTTAATATGGGCTGTTATTTAGCACTTTCATCTCACAGCAAGAAGGTCCTGGTTTACCCTTTCTGTGCAGACTAGTCTAAGTTTCGCCTACTACAAAAAACATGTGCAATACTGCATCATAAAACATGTATATTAGGTTCCCTTCTGGCACCTAAAGCACCTAAAAAGAGATCTTGAAATCTCAGTGGAACTTTTGAGAGAAAAAAATGGTGTTCAATAACAAAGACAGAAAACTTGCCCAATTTCTCTGCATTATTTTCAGCAATTTATTCTATATTGACAAATCATGTAAATCATGGCCAACAGAACCATATTTTTATTGCTATAGTGATAACACAATGCCAACAGTATTGTGTCACAAAGGCTGAAAAAGCTAGTGGAAGTGGAATGCTCCATTGATGCAGTGTACTAAAAGTAGAAAGTTCTCAACTAAAACTCTACTTACAGACAGTACTTAGTTACTGAAGTACCACCTCTGGTTATACTTCGCTGAAACATTGCTTTAAGTTGCATAAATCTGACCAAAACTGGATATTTTGCACTTGTATTTTGTTAAAGTCATAAATATAAACACTGTGCAGACTGAAAACATACATTTCCTGGCCTTGTGTTGCGTTGGCCTTGGGGTCTCTGGGTTCTTTGGAGAATCACCTGCTGCTGAACTCCTTGTGCTGAAACGGAGAGGCCTGTAATGGGTTTTGACAGCCAGTGCTCGGAGGCTGTGATCTGTCTCACCTCCAGGCCCCTGACGTAAGAGGCCCCGGCACAGAGCACTGCAGCCTGGGGCCACCGGCCGACAACATGGCCCTAACCTAGAATCACAATAACAAGAGTCTGCCACAGCTGCCCATGCACTGTGGGAGTAATGTATGGCTGCTTTCATACTAAAGATTTAGATATTAAAAACTCGGAGAGGTAGTAGAATTGATAGATACTACACATAAGGTGGCATACATCAAGCAAAATCAACTTTTATGAGCTTTAAACCATGTTATAATGTTGTCGAAATTCGCCTTGGGTTAATCCTATTTAATTTAGCTGCTTTCTTTCTTTCTTCTTCTATGGTTGTAGCGCTGGCTTCTGACTTCCTGGATACATTGTTAAAAACCCAAAACTGTCCTCCACATTTTTAAAGGCAATAATCCAACATTGTATCCATTTTGAACTGCTCTGCTCAAACTGTGTCATCATAATTCATTAAATATCATAATGATGTTTTAAAATATGCTTTTAAACCCCAAATTCATGATATGTCTTCTTTAAAGGGAACTTCTAAACATACCAATAATGATGTCATACTGCGCCTACATGACCTCATCAACCTCAACAACCACGGCCACTGAGTCACATTCATACAAAGCCAAAATAGATGAAGTGTCTTGCTCATGAACATAATAATACACTGTTTTGAGGCAGGAGTGAGCTTTAAGTGTGTTGAACTTCACCCATAAGAGTGCCATAAGAAATCATTCCATAATCTGCTCAAAGAGACTATAACATTTGTATCATTGTTTTTGTTTCATGTCAATACTATGATAGAAAGTATTTTATCATCTACGTCTAAAGAATCCCTCTCAGTGTCACACCATAGGCCTTTATAATACCTCAACTTAATGCGATTGCCACCAAACAGGAATTTAATCTGTTTTTCAATTAACATGCAAACAACAAAGTTCCCCTCATCAAACTTTACTTAAAATAAA
>JAADKR020000022.1:1449224-1461095 GCA_011763505.2 Lythrypnus dalli
ATTTTTGTTTTTTTAATTGCTATACAGAAAATAAAGAACTTTATCACAATATTCTATTTTTCTGAGACAGTCCTGTAAGTCTAACACCTCTACTATTCTAGCTTTGGTGAAGAATGTGTTATGATATGCAGAATATTTTAGTATGCAACTATGATCGCAGGTAATCCACCAGATTGTACTTTGCATAACCTGAAATTCTCATCCATTAAAAGATGTGGTCAATATCAATATCATTAACTAAAGATTTGCATGTTCCCAGATGGTTGCTTGCAGTTATATCAAACATTTCTAAACTTCCTGGTGGATTGTGTGCAGAAAGTGCCTCTCAACACATTTCATGAAGCACAGACTGATGAATGAAGTCTAGTCTCTGTTTATCCTTGGTTTTGGCAGATGCTGACAGAGTGTTGCTTCCATTTGTTTTGGCTCAGCCCTAAACCCCAGAACAGTTAGCAGGACTCTGATTTGTCACTCTTGTACTCTTTCATTTTTGCAACAGTTCCATTATGGCAGATAGGATCAAAATAAATGTCTGCAATTAGGCACACAGCGTGTTATCAGCAAGAACGCACACCATCAAAGCCTTTTAAAACTGTGAATAATTAGCAGAGCGCTATTTTTCTTTTTGTCTGATAAATACAATGTTCTTACTTCAAGTCAAAAAAATAAAACTATGACTATGACTATGCTGACAAAAACATACACTTTATCCAGTCTTAAGTAGGATTATTTGCTGTCTCATACTTGAAAACGAATACAGTTGGCGACTTATCATCAAAAATGTATATATATGATATGCAGTCACTTATTAGTTTTACACTAATGGATCATTGTAAAACTGTAAATAAAAACATTTTCTACTACTTATAAAACGCCATAAGCTTGGAACATAGCTACAGGGTAAAGTTTTCCTCAATTTACCCGATTAACAAAGATCTATGGGAGCTATAAAGCAATTAAAGTAGGACATTTTTCCCTTTCAGTCACGGTTCACGTCTTATTATTCCAATAGTTGTTACTGTCCTCAATTGGACATTTGATCAATTTGTGAGGTAAGAAAAGCTCGCGCAGTATTGACTTCTGCATGTGGGCGTTCACACGATGGTGAAGGAAACACATGGAGCAGAGGCAGGACACTGGTCTCAGGGGGGACACTGATGGGGACCGGCGGGGACTGTCTGACAGGCGGCTGTGCTCTGTGAGAACAACAGGAAGGAGAAACATCCAAGTCAAGTTTTTTTGTAGTACATTTACTAAATAAGACTTTTTTGAAGAGTTACTAATGCAAACAAATAGTAAAAAGAAGGGAAAAAATGATGTAACCTAGCTGTTCTCAAACTTTACACAGCATGTACCATCTCATGAAATATATGACAATCCAAGACCAAGATCTAGATCAAATCAGGACAAAATAGTCTCAAAAGAGTCTAAAATTTACCAAAATGTGATTAAATTATGTCTAAACAGGATCTAGCCATGACTAAACCAGAAAAAACAGCTTAAATGCAGAAGTAAAACATAAATGAAATCAAGTGTTCAAAATTGCACTTCTAAATACCATCTGAGGAAGTCCAAGCACCGCTGTTTGAGAACCACTGGTTAAATCAAAGGGCTAAGATTGAATAGAGAAAAACAAACGGAATAAATTATATAAAAATCTAAACATAAAACAAAGCTGAAAGTGAAATGGGTGCATGAAAGAAGAAGCAAATAAAAAGTCCAGCCGACCTTTAGTCTGGCTTTAAAATGCATGATGATAGTTTAAGGAGGAAATTATAAATGTAATGGTTCATCTGAGGAGGTTCTTGTGGAGATAAATGGAGGCAGAAAGGTCTTAAGTGGGTTAAGAGGTATTGATGGAGAGAGTTTAAACATCATGATACAGCACTTTACAGAGAGCCTCAGAATGAATGTAATCAGAGTGAGCCTATAAGAGGACAACTGTTCGATACACTCTTTACATTAGGCTGCTCCTGCTGACAAGTAAACTGTAAAGTATTCATAAATAAGAACATTTAAACCTGAATGGATCAAAATGTGAGAAACAAACAGTTCACATTGAAGTATTTTTAAGTAACTCACTACTGTGTTTTAAAAGATGTTTATGTAAATCCTACTATATAAGTCATATAATTTTCAAAGGCCATACAAATGGAATCTATGGGAACCCTTGTCATTGAAGAAAGTAATACCAAAATCTCTCTGTTTCATCATTCTGAAATTTGGCAAATAGAAATAATTTTGGTTATCCTAATAGAAAAGTTTATTCTGATTTAATCTCTGACAGTGGGAAAAAAAGCAAATGTGACTTTTTTTACAGTGTATGTACATATGTGGTTTCAACTGTATCACAGAGCACCTTTTCATGACAGATGGATGTCCATATAAGGCATAATGATAAAACCTCAGCATATTTTATTGTTATTTACCAATGCTAGTGAAACAGCTGACAGGTTTGTGGCCAGTCCTAATGAGCCCTATGTTGACCTCTTCCTCATAAGTCCAGTCACTTCCTGTCTGCATAATAATAGTGAGTAACCCTGTGTGACCCACTCTCTGCCACATTACCTGCCATTCACACCCGGCCTAAACACCAAAACTCAATTATTCAACAACCTGTGCAGGTGCCGCTTAATACAGTACAAATGCTGTGGAAATTGCATGCTCTTGAAGTTGGACAAATCAGTATATAAAGAGTAAAATATTGTAATAATGCATGTTTATTGTTTTCATTGAAAGATACGGTATGTTAATAGGGCTTCTCTGCTCTATACAGTGCAGGGCAGGGCCAAATATCAATATCAATAATGATGATGATGATGACTTTATTTGATATAGCACTTTTCCAGATGCTCAAAGTATCTTTTCATGTGTATATTATTCATTCACTCCAGACTTGGTGGTGGCAACTGCCCTGGGGTAGACTGAAAATATTCTATACAAAGTCAGGCATATGTGTATTGTTTGGCATATTTCCCCACCTATTTCATTGATTGATAACATTAAAGTGACGAATGTTGTTCTGGTATAGTTGTATTAAATGTTTAGAGTCTCTGCAATGTGTTTATTTTGTGTTTATTTATTTAAGCTAAGAAGAGCCAGCAGTTTCTATTTATCAGACTTTGTAATTCTATCTACCTGGATATTTGAGGATTTTGGTGTTTTTGTTCTACTTGAGCCCTGAGGAAGTGATGTAATCTACCATTCAATACATGTCCCTTATAAAACTGATCAATAGAAATACCTATTAACACTATCTTTCCTGTGTTTCTCAGGGCCGAGGTGGTTCTTGGGAACATCATAAAGAAAAAAGGCTGGAGGTATGAATCCACACTTTTTTAATAACATGTGGTATTTTGTCATTTCCGCCCAGACTCTTGAATCTTAATCTTTGAATCATCTCCTCCTGCACATATTGGGAGGAGGCAGTGTGTTGTGAACTGGAACACTTTGGTACGTGCTGAAAGATTAATGTGGACGGGTGGGGCCAGCCATGCCTACAGCCCCGTGTCCATCCTCAATGAAGCTAAATAATGCATCAGCCTACACTAATTTTTAATTTTCTTTCTCTTGCCTTTGATGGGCATCTCCATTGCGCCGGAAAGTTAGAGCCGTGGTGTAACTATTCATGTGTGTGGAACAAAGGCTGAGACTTTCTAATAGCACATTGACATGACACAAATGTGCAAAGTTTTAGCCCCCAAAAGAAGATAAATTGGCGTTCACAAAGACAAAACTGCCCTCTTGTCTCTTGGCCTTTAGCTTATTGAAACATAAATTTACTTCAGAAGCTGTAGACTTATGCTATTCAGATTTTACACTATAAAACCTAATTTAAAAATAGGATACTTTTTGTTGATAAAAAACCTTATTTTCTACTTAAAATATCTTACTGCGGCTACTTTAAGATAGCATGTGTATCTCATTGATCTTATGAATTAAAAAATAAATCTAATTTTACGTGGAATAAAAACAACTCTTATTCCATTGGCCAGTCAGAGTTACTCAAAATAATAATAATAATAGTAATTTTAACTGTGTATGAATTGACCACTCTTTATTTCTAATATGATTCCAATAATACGTTTCCTAATAACTTGCATAATGTTATAACAGTTTTATTTTGCATTTTTACTTCAACTTTTCAGAGTAAATTCATGACATTGACTAACAGTTCTCCTTTTCCATTTGTAGGCGTTCAAGTTTGGTTATAACAACAAAGATTTTCTGGGGCGGGAAGTAAGTAAAAGTTTCATTATTTTTGATTGATTTTCATTAAAAAACAAAGCGAGCCTCCTGACTGTAAATTAAAGCCTGCTCTTCCCTATTAAACGCATCATATTTCATTCCTGATCTATTTCTTTTGCACACAGAATCCAATAGTTTCTCATAAAGAGCTGGTTTCATTTTTTCCCTGTAATTGCTTCTGATGCCGTTTGTTTTTTGTTTTTTTGCAGAGCTGAGACCGAAAGAGGTTTATCCCGAAAACACATTATAGAAGGTACGTTGCCGCGCTGCAGATTATTGGATTAAATGCTGACACAACAACAACAAACGCTCCCATAGTTGTGACGCCTCCCTGGGAATGCAGCTCCGCTTGAATAATTCACTCTTAGAGGCTTTTCTATAGGCTCCGATTATTCAGGCTTTGATTGCTTTTCATTAAACAAACTAAAAATATGCAGCATTGGGTAAAGAACTGGACCAAAACCAGCAAAATTAAAATAAAGGATATTATAACTTTAAGCAAATCAGATCCCACTACATCTATCAATAACATTTTAAACAAATGATTTAAATATTAAAGGGGACATATGCAAAATAGACTTTTATGAGCTTTAAACCATGTTTTAGCATTGTTCCCTTATAAAAACATACCTGGAGTAGTATATCACTTCATTCACGGCATTTTGAGTAATCCTCGGGTTAATCTTGTTTAATTTAGCATTTTTTTCTTCTACAGCTCAGTGCTTCATTCTGTTCTTTCTGTGTACAGTTGCATCATGGTTAAAACACAAAACACGGGCCTGTGTTTCATTGATACTAATTCATTCTTACAGTGACATTAGTTTAAATATCAAAATATTAAATAACTAATAAGGCACTCAAAATAATGTCTGTAAGTCTATTTTAAGTGCCATATGCATGATATGGCCCCATTTAAAATCCTCCTTTAAATTCAAATAAATAAATAAATACAATTATTCCCACCTGAATCAGCCCACATCATCCAGATTGCACAGACAATAATCTCATAATCACGATTCATAATCACACACCAGCCCACACACATGCACTCAAACCTTAAAATAATGAAGATGAGGCTGAGGACTGATAAACCGAGTGATAAAAGGGTGTCAGAGGAGCCTTCAACCTAGAAATGACATATAAAATAAAATAAATGTCAAATGCTGGAACATACTGCATATCTTTTTGCTATATGCCTTTTACTTCTAAACGTTTGCACAGTACTGTCAATTCATTCACCAATGTTTCTATTTCAGGTTTAAAGGCATCTTTAGAAAGACTCCAGTTGGACTATGTGGATGTTGTTTTCGCGAATAGACCAGATCCCAACACACCAATGGAAGGTAATCATACTTTTGCTTCTTCAATGTTTTTAAAGAAATATAAATAATACTGTGACCACATGCATCACTTTCTCTGGTTCACAAAGGCTTTTTTTTCTTCTTTTGATGGAGACAGTGAACAGCATTTTACTTTATGTACCATTGCATAAAGGATTTGGCCTATTCTTCTATTTTTTTGTTGTTGTTGTTGTTGTTGTTGTTGTTGTTGTTGTTGTTGTTGTTTACATTGCAATTCTATGGACCTGCCCTAACATGACAGGTTTCTATGGGTCTGCATTAAGTCCATTACATTCCATTGTCCACTGACTTCAACTCTCTGTGGTTATAATGTTATGGCTGTTGCATAATAAACTTTCCAATCTCCTCTGTCTCTATGACGACAGAAAGACAAATGGGATGTACCAATCTGCTGTTAGGGAAGTATCTATTTTTAAAGAAGCGCGTGTGTTGTGTCTTGGCACTCCCACCTCCACAGTCCGAGAAGCCGAGAGTGCTGCTGATGTTTGAGACCTTTTTAAATGGCCACTGTGACTGTGTGTGGGCTTGGCTGGTCAGTCGCTGTAGCATGGGCACTTCCTCTGAGGGGGTACAGGTCAAAGGTCAAGCATGGACCACATTTCTGCCATTGGTTCAGGCGTCTTCCAAGTCCTTCCCTTGCCACATGTATGTACATCAAATCTGATCAGAACTGAACTAAATTGACTTAACTGGAGGAGTAGCCTCATATAAACATATATTTTTGAGGGAATCCTGAGGAAACCCACCCAGACACCGGGGGAACATGCAAACTTCACACTCAAAGAAAGAAAGGGCTGCAAATCAAACCACCATGAAAAAGGAAATAAGAAATGCTGTCTGCCTTGTATTGTATTAGCTAATTCATATATTTACTCATATTTAACTATGCAAGAGGCTGCAATGTCTCCTTCAACATGAACTGCTGTTATTTTGCACAAAAACTGTCTTTGGAAAGAGAGAGTGGAGCCAGAACAATCATGAAATTAGCCTTTAAGTTTGTGTCTTTGCTGTTGCTAAAGTAACCGTGTCTCTCTAAGAACAAGTGCTTTCTCATTGGTTTTACTGTTGGAGCTCAGAGCTTTATCCAATAGCAATAGGACCACAGTGCATTTCATTATCTTGGCGTGAACTGCTGTTTCTGTCAAACTGTGTTATTTATATTCATGGAAACAAGCATGTTTTTTTTTTTTGTCTTTGAGGCTTTACTTTTGTTTTTGTCTCATTTTACAAGTTGAATTATTTTATTTATAGTGAAATAATGCTTGTTTCATTGGTAATCGTATTTAAATATAATCCAAACCTACTCAGAATCATCATAAAAAATCTCAATGCAAGATTTTTTCTTTTTCCTGAAATGATAATATTGGAATGGGTGGATTTTTTATGAATTTATTGGCTCATTGATAATTGGTTGAGGGTTAAAAGTGTCAGGCTGTGATTGGCCGACAGCGACGTGTGGCAGGAAGTAGGAAACAACAAAAGAAATTACAATCTCTCTGGTTCAGTAAAGGTTGTATAACTCAAACCTAAATCTTCTGACCTCTGCATAGTTTTTTTTTGTACACATAACTCGACATGACAGAAGGTGCATCCATTGGTGAACTTTTTACCTTTAAAATTCCAACAAACAGACATCACAGACTGCTGCACAGAGTCAGTGGAGACATTTTGCTTCAGGGCAGCAGCCACTACAGCATTTTACCGCAGTTAAAGGTCAGCTGATAATTCATTCGGTAAAAAAGACATTTGAGTCGTGTTGTTGCAAAGTGCAGCTCAAAAACCTGCCTAACAGTGAAGTGAGCACACTTCTCTAATCCCTCGCTGACATTCACGCGAGTCTTTCACTGCATTAATAGGAAAAATAATCCCCAACACGGTTTATTTTTAGACACAAACATGAATTCATCAGCTTGTGTTGAAATATAGCTGTTTGGGGTTTTTATGTGATTTACCCCTGGCATTTTTGTCTTTTTTATTTCTTTAAAATGACTTGATTGGCACTTTTCTACTGCTAATGCTACTGTTGTGACGTATACATGATTGTACTGTATCTCTTGCTGAGAGTATTGTTATTGCTATTTCTGTTTATAAGAGACCAAAGACCGATATTAGAACTTGAAAATATTCACATAAACAACACAAGCATGATTATAAAAAAACAAGTGACATGTGACATACACTATAATTGCTTGACTGATTTTATAATTTTTACTGTTTCCACTTTTACTACTTTGGGCCTTTCTGTGTGTCAGTATTTGTTTAATTCGAGCACCTCGGTTTCCCCCATCAACCCAAAACATTTTAAATTTCTGATACCGATATTTGTCATTTGAGTGTGGATAGATACCAAGAGATACGTGATTTGCTGTCAGTGAAGGGTCCTCTTGGCAAACAAGAAGATGTTCCATATTAAGGGAGTTTCATTCATAAACTATTATTGAAAAACAAGAATCAATGTACTTTTCTACACTAAACGTCTTCAGTTTTTCTGGTTTTCCCAATTAACCCAAAGCATAGAAAGTTTAGTGAAAACCTCCTCCTACGTCAGATCTTATGACCTGAGGAACTGGATGAAGGAGGGGACAAATACTAGAGAATACTAATACTATTATTGTTACTAATCCCATTGGTATTGATGCTACCACTACAACTACGAGACAGTAGAGATATTTTAAAAAGTGCAGGAGCTGTGATTGACAGTCGTCCAAACCACAGTGAGGAACACTGTGTTCCTGAGCTTTCACCACAGGCTCCACTGCTGTTACAACTAAAAGGGCAAAACGCTTTGACAGACAAAATGTCAAATTATTACTTTTTTTATAGAAAAACACTTCTGAATTTATAAACACTATGTCTAAACAGTCTTAGTTTGGCCTTTTTGTCTTTATTTTCCAGCCATCTATTTTCCAGCCATCTGTCCCAATGATGGACTCACTTCTAATCCATCCCTGTCACTGCTAACAAGGGCCTCCACATCATTCTGCTCAACAACTTCTCATCTTAATCCACAAATAATGAAGTCACTTTATATCTCACAGTATTGACTTTGAATGATTTATTTGTTTCTTTCCCTCCATTCATCTCTCTTTTGTTGTGTTGACAGATGAGATGCACAGCTTGGAGTAATGAATTGTGCCATTGTTTTTGTTTTTTTCTCTCTCTCTCATTTTTCCTTTCCTTTTCTTGTTGTTGCAGAAACGGTTCGAGCGATGACCCATGTGATAAATCAAGGCATGGCCATGTACTGGGGGACATCTCGCTGGAGCCCCATGGAGATAATGGTGAAGCTCCTATTGGCGATATATATATAGATATACACACGGCATTTTCTATTTCCTTGGGTTGTTTCTGTGTGATAGTAAAATTGTTTTGATGATTTGAAAGAAATAAATACTTAAAAAACAAATAAAAACACTAAAAATATCAGGCAAAGATGTTTATTGTTTATGTAGAGTGCATAGACTCGAACACAAGTCTCTAGTTCTCCAGTAAATGTTCATTATTTTGAGCAAAACTCTTTAATGCATATCCCACAACTGATGTTTTGACTTACCGGCAATTTACTGCATAAATTCAGTGAAAACAGATACTTTACAGTATGTTCCAAAATAGGTTTAGTTGGTTTAGTTAGTCTAGTTTGACATTATTTTTTGCTCAAAACCTACCTGTTGTGTCCAATGTTGATTGTTTTATGATTACAAATATATTTAAATTGGGTACAAATCTTTAAGGGGGGGATAATGGATAGAGATCTTTTGCATTCATGGCTATTTTTCAAGGCATTACATTTACATTAGAGAGCATTCAATTTGACTTGCTGCTTCATGTATAACCCAGGCACTTGTATTTTCTTTCTAAATGCCATCTCTAAACATCTTGAATATTCTCTCACTTTCACATTCCAGTATATTTAATAATCCTCTTTTCCTTTTCCCATGTTTCTGCAGGAAGCCTACTCTGTGGCGCGGCAGTTCAACCAGATCCCTCCCATCTGTGAGCAGGCCGAGTACCACATGTTCCAGAGGGAGAAGGTGGAGGTGCAGCTGCCGGAGCTCTTCCACAAGATCGGTGAGGCCTGACATAAGCCTTCACCGGATAATGGTCTGGGAAGGGAAGAGATATTACCATCACCTGGAAATCCACACGACATAAAAAAAGGGATTTTGTTGGGGCCACTAAAGCCAGGGAAGGATTTAAGCCTTGTGCCGTCCACAGATTCACTCAGGCGACCTCGAAGAGAATCATTTTAGGGTTAGGCTTTGTTTGTGTTTAACTGTGAGCTCTATATTAGTATTTTTGTTTTTTCCAGAGTGACAAATAAAACATGCCATGCTAGAATAGGGGGGAAATAAATAAATATATACATAAAAAAACAAGAAAATTCATCTTGGAGTAGTAGATTTATACCAGGGGTCACTAACCCAGGCCAAGTAGCCCTTGAGACTTTCATTTTCTTGCATTTGATTCTTAAAAACACATTTATTTGACTCTGTATCTGCTTTAAGTCAGACATTTGTTATACAATATGGTTTATATTATATCATTAAACTGTGTAACTTCAGGTCTTTGAAATATATTTGTTTAGGTTTGTGACCCTTGATTTATACCATTGTTTGGCTCTTTTTTTAAACGTATTACTGATGTATATTTACTTTTATTTTGCTGTTCTGGAGTATAGAGTCCATTGTTGTATACATGTTTTGCATCATTATGCTATGAAAGATGACAATACGTACTTTAAACAGTATCCTTGCCTTATTTTGCATTTGGCATATACAGCACAATAAATAATTCTTAGGCATATTTCCACAGGATACTCAATATTACAGTTTTTTGAATTGAATCATCTTTACATTGTGACTCTGTTCTCAGGCGTGGGGGCCATGACCTGGTCTCCTCTGGCCTGTGGAATCATCTCAGGGAAATACGACGGCAGGGTTCCCCCGTACTCTCGAGCCTCTCTGAAGGTACAGCCTTGGTCCCCCTTGCCCTGTCCACTGTCGGTCACTGTCGGTCACTGCTCTGTTTCCTGTCTCTGATGGACACCACCTACAGGGCTGAACAATCACACAACTTAAAGCAGAATCACAATATGAAAAAATATCCTTTATCCCTTACATTATCAGTTTTTTTTTCTTTTTTGCTTCTGGACATGTTTAAATTCACACAGTTTGAGGTGTTTTTTTTATAATTGTTCAGCCCTGTCTCTCAATGTTTCTGTTTCCTGTGTGATGATGTCTGTTTGTATCTTGCAGGTTTGATAAGTGTCCTCACCTCATGTTGTCTTGAACGCCTCACTCCTGCTGCATTGTTCCTGTCTTTAAACAACACTCTTCCTACTGTACTTCCACAACATACTTAGACTTAGGGCAATACTAGCTTTAAAAAGTTATACCAGTTTTTTTTCAAGTGTTTTGCACAAGATTTGTTTTGGTTTTTTACATATATATGATTTTTTTTCCCCCTCTCACATTACTATTGTTCTTAACACCACTCTTGGGCCTTATTTATGGAAAACCTGGATAGTTTCAACCCCAAAAATCCCCGATAATCAGCATGTTTTTGTGTGCTCACTGACTTGTTGTTTCTGTGGTGAAGTGGCATGTCTGTAGTTTGTTTACTGACACTTGTTCCTGGTTCATGGTTTGTCTTGGTCGTGTCTTGGTGTTGTGAACGTAGAACTCCTTTGTGGTGCTTGCTGTGGTTTGGTGTTGTCTCTTGATGTGGATTTTTTACCAATAGACTATGTACAGTCTTACAGGGTTTTGAATAATGTTGTAACACAAGAAATGAGACTGAGGGATATTAATGATTAGACTAAGTAAATATATGGATGCATACTGAGAAGCAGAACAAAATAGTTACAAAATGATGAAGCCTGAAAGGAGATTTGGAAGATTAGTTCAAAGCGTGAAATAGGGCCAGGGTGCAAAGACCTGAGTACACAAAGTTGTGAGTACAGTCAACAATTATTATTATTATTAGACCAGATTTATTAAAATAATTTATTGAACTTAAGTGATCATGTATGTATATTAAAAAATACAAACTAAAAACAAAAAAATAACAAAACCAGTAGTTATAAGATAA
Source organism: Lythrypnus dalli (assembly GCA_011763505.2). Lineage (NCBI taxonomy): Eukaryota > Metazoa > Chordata > Actinopteri > Gobiiformes > Gobiidae > Lythrypnus > Lythrypnus dalli. The sequence continues at coordinate 1,460,924 of JAADKR020000022.1, forward strand.
GATAATATAACCTTTAAGATAAGATAGCTTTTATTGATCTCACAGCCTTTATTGATCTCACAAAGGAGAAATATTATGATTAGATTAGTATTCCAAATCATAAAAGTATGCATCGAGCTTAGACACTCAAGTCTTGACCCAGACTGAGGTGCAGTGAGTTGTTGAGGAGCAC
>JAADKR020000022.1:2258103-2274890 GCA_011763505.2 Lythrypnus dalli
TGCGGAGGAGCAGCACTCTAAACAGAATAACCACAGTCTGTGAACTGTTGCTCTACATACAAGTGTAGAGCAACAGCGACACGTGTCACGTTAACACATACATTTGTTTATAATGTATGAGTTAAAACCTTGTCGCCCAAGAGTTAAAAACTCTTGGGCGACTTGACCATTCCATCTGGAATGGAAAAGCGCTACAAATAAAATAAATAATACAAATAAAGGCATTATTGTTATCAATCAATCTCGCTAGTTTTGTATAGTCTGATTTCACAACACGCTTTTCCTCGAGGGGCCTGACCCGGCTCCTCAGGTACAACCGGACTCTGCAGAGCTGAAGTCCGCCCGGGGAGTCACCTAGAAAACATGTTACACCCCGCGGGGAGTAGTAGTAGTCTCAGAAGAAATGCAGTAGTAGTAGTCTTGGTAGTACTGTAGTAGTAGTAGAAGCAGTAGCAAGTAGCAATAACAGTAGGAGTAGTAGCAGTAGAAGTAGTAATGTATTATTTGTAGTAGTAGTAGAAGCAGTAGTAGTAGTATAACCGGTAGTAGTAGTAGTATGTCATAGTCGTACTGTGTGTTGAGCTCCATCCAGTGCTGTAATTGTCCTGTGATGTTCTGGTTCCTCCACTCGCTGAGATTGGCCACAAAGACTCCAGGATTAAAGGAACACGTGTTTGCCCTCAGCCCCAGCTTCTTTATGGACTCCTTCCGGAAGTCCAGGAACCCCATGTAGTTATTCTGCAGAACGAAAAAGAATAAAACTCCATGTAGTTATTCTGCAGAACGAAAAAGAATATAATATATAAATATGTCACAAATCTGATTCCGTATTCAACTGTTTTACAATGGTGATGTGGAAAAAATAAATGAATAAAAAGAGAAAATTAAACAAAAATAGCATGTGTTTGTAGTTACTTGATTTCCTGCTCCTCGAATTATTCCTTTGGTGGAAGAAGAGTCGCAGTCGTCAGAAAACGCTGCAGCTTGACCAGGTTTAATGTTCGTCTCGTAAAGCTCCTGAATATCTCCTATAATCAAATCAAATACATCATTATTAAACAAGTATCAGAAAACTTTATTCAAAGTACACTTTTTCTCCTGACTCACCTTGAATAATAATATCATCATCCAAATAAATGGCTTTCTCTGCTTCTGGGATATAAAGCGGGAGGTAGAATCTTGCAAACGCCAACTGCATAAAAAGTAAAACATGGCATATTATGGTTTACACTTTTCTTTAAAAAATATATATATATATTATATGCTTACGGGTTTTGTGACTTCGGCGCTTTGAGGATCTTGTGAAATCATTCCTTTGAGCTGCTCAGGGTTAAATATGACGATCTTGTGCTGTATGTCTTTTAGTTTGGAATCTGCGAGCCACTGTCTGTGAAAACAAGGAGTAAAAGGTAAAACTGATGGAGTCTTGAATAAATGTGGCTTAAAAATCTGCTTTTGGGAACCTCAGAAACAATAATTCATGTTTCAACATTAAAAAATGGCCATGGAAACTACATTTAATCATGAAAGACTGTGTTAGAATAGCTTATATTGTTGCTTAGAGCGCCCTCCACTGGCACAGAGGGAATAAGCAACACTTCAAAAACGTACAAGCTCGTATTTATTCATCTGTAAACAGTATCCAAAAAAATCCTTGACAGGAGAATAACTGCAGTTCAACTCTTTTGTGTCCCTCCCATTTTAAATTAAAACCCTAACCCTAACACAGAAAAACATGCAGGATTCACACAATTTCAACAAACTCCTCACAGAAAGCTCACATATCACATAATGTTCCGAGACTCACTGCAGGTGCTGGACGCTGCTGTTGAGGGTGACGATGGTGAACACCACGTTGGCCTTTGTGTTGCTGTGGACGCTGTGAATGGCAGACACTGCAGCCCCGAGACGCTCCTCCACCGCCGTGATCAGGACTGGGATCTGGCCCCCGGACCTGGGCCCCGAGACCGGACTGAGGTTCTGGGACAGCTCCGCCTCAAAGGGAAGGACCACACCCGCATCTGGGCACAGAAGACAAATATGTAAACTAAGAGCATGCTTATGATCGCCACATTAAGTTGTTTACATTGACTGGCAATGATCTTATTGTCAGTGAAAAATAAGTATGCAAGTTTAATTTTAGATATGAGTTTATCATAATCTCTCTGAATAAATTAAACTGCTTACTTACCTGGAATTTCTTTGTGTAAAAAGTCACTGAGGTTGAGGAGGTTTCTCTGGACAATAATAAGGAAAGCCACAGCCAGCAGCACCAGGATCGCCAGGTTTACTGAAAAAGACAGTAAATACAGTATAGTGCTATTGCTAGTTCAATTGTGTTAAACATACACACATACATATAAATAGCACATTTTAAAAACAAGAATGAGAGCTTCTCAGTAAACCACCAAATAGTACACAGACTACAGACGCTGTGGGAGTTCTATATGATATATGCTATGTGCTATATCTGTCTTTCTAGTTAACACATGCTCAGTCCATCTGCAGCAGTGAGAAACCAGGATACTGTGTTTACATGGCACAGTATCCTGGAAACTCTGGAAACATCCCAATGAGAGTCTTCTGGTTTCTAATAATCTGGATTATGGCCTTTTCAGACAACTAAAATCAGGATACTGTGTTTACATGGACAAAACCAGGATATCGAAAATCCCTGTTAATAATCTGGATACTTAAATGCATGTAACCACACTTAGTGATGGCATACTTAGTTCAATTCAATAACACCCAATGAAGAAATCTTCCTCACCTTTTCTTAGTGTCATAATGGCGTATAAATTCGCCCTTTAAACCGTTAATAAAACATAAAAATTATAATGTTAAATTGATGCTGTAAGAAAATCCAGGATGCTCAGATGCTAACCGAGGTCAGCTGCAGCAGCGTCTGCACAGAAACATATGGGGAAAATGCAACGTTATAAATATTTGCAATAACTACTCAGTTAAAACATGTAGAGAACGGTAAATTATACAAAACGAAAATTTAAATTGCACAAAATTATAACAAACAGTAAATAAAAATCCAATTTACCTTCGCTGCCAAACTGCCAACTCAACAGCGGCAACTTTTGTTTGCTAACGACGGCGCAGCTAAAAACATTCCTGATTGAAATATAATATTTTCAATCACAATTTACGCTTTTAAAACCATGTGAACAAATTTTGCATAACCTTCTATTTAATCTATGAAAAGTTACTGAAAATGTTGTGTTTTTATCAAGATAAAAGAAAAAGAAAATAGCAACATTTTGTACAGGCACTATTGAAGACAGCTAATTGTTGATGGTTAACAAAATGGATGACGAAGGGCCCCCTTGTTAGCCGCGCTCCAGTTATATCCAGTTCTTTTACAGATCAGTGAATGTTTAAGACCTAAAGGGAACCGGAAATAACTCTTGAACGCGACGTATCTTTTTTCTAGCGGATGCTGCTTGGCTTTGGTCACTATTTATCTTTTTTTCCACAGTGGAACGTATTACACATCGAAGGATAAGATGTTGCCTTTATTTAAGTCCATACCGACGCATATGGTAAGTGTTTGTAGCTTGATGGATTGTCATTTCATTCATATTTTGGATAATTTGCTCTGGAGAAGTCGCAGCTGCTTCCTTGCTAACTGCTTATTTTTGCAGACGAAGGGATCAAGCATTATTGTTCGTAGATTGGTTTTATTGTAATATGTTCGTATTTTTGATTGCAGATAGAAGTATTTCAACGATGTTTACGTTGTGTTATCTGCCTGGATAAATGACAAAGTGTGGTGTATACTGATGTTTACTGAATGTGCACATACATTTAAAATGAAAACTATAAAGAGCTTGCAGATTTGGTACAATGGTTGCCAGTTAAAATGGATTGCTGATATGTCTACAGTATTTTATGCACTTTCCCAGATTGTTGATTTAAATGAGAACAATTACAATTCCAATACAACCTGGATTATGAGCACATGTAACTACAATCCAAAACAGAGGTTAAATATGTTCATCTTTATTGTTTTAATACATTTCATAAATCTGTTTTGCAGGATTACAAAGGCCAGAAGCTTGCTGAGCAGATCTTCCAAGGAATCATTCTAGTATCAGCTGTAAGTCACAGATGTCCTTTTTTCTTGTGCATTGACTTTCAAAAAAATGTGAATTAAATTGCATGTTTTTTTTTTTCAGGCGATTGGATTCGTTTATGGTTTGATCATTGAGCAGTTCGGGTGGACAGTGTACATTGTGTTGGCTGGTTTTGCTGTGTCTTGTGTGGTGAGTTTATTGCTTGGTCTTCTCTCTCTAAAAGATGCACTGTACTGAATGGAAAATGCATTTAATTACAGTTAAAATAAGCAGTTCTTCAAATTGTCAATCTATTCTTTATATTTGATTGGTTGATGCAGTAATGTAGCCAGTAATCCTCTTTTCTTTTACGTGCTCATCATCATCAGGTTTTGTCTCAGGCTAAACTAAACTAAACTAATTCCCAGTCTGTTTGTCTCCTCAGCTCACTCTGCCTCCATGGCCGATGTACAGGAAGAGCCCTTTGTCCTGGCAACCTCCTGTTCCAGAAATCAGCGGAGAACCCAGTCAAAAACCTCAGGAAAATGCTCCAAAAAAGAAGAAACACAAATAAACTGAAGTGCAGCTGCTTTTTATATAGAAAACTCTGTACAATTAGATCATCTATTCGGCTTCTACACATTTGATATCATACATTTGTTACAGTGTTGGTCAGTAATAGACTCATGCATTTGAATAAAGCTTCAGTACAGACCAGTTTGAAGTGGATTGTTTTTGCTTTAGTTTTGTTAAAAGTTTATGCATTGTTTTTGCATATTTAGAACCAGCTTTTTTCTTCAAAATAAGGGAGGAAAAGCTTACATTGTATGCAAAAGGTAAAAAAAAAAGGCCAAAATCATTTGCATAGATAAAGGACTAAAAATAAATAATAAAAATAATGCATTAGGCTTTTCCAGATGCTCAAAGAAACTGGAGCACCCAGTGTCTTACAAAAATAAATGGTTAAAAGTATATACAAAGATTGACTAGAAATCTAACCAGGCATTATGACGGTGTGCTCTGGCAACACCTGTCAATCAAAATGTAAAAAATAAATTGAGTAAAAATGGCACAGAAAATCCATGAAGTGACTTTTGGGATAAACATGATGCTGGTGTTGAGAGTAAATGAGTTCTTAGGTTTGTGTCCAGTGAAAATGTTCTAAACTTTGAAGGTCATTTCTTCGAAGAACTTGAGCTGCCGGACCATCACAGCGTAGGCCTGGTACTTGTCGTCTCCCATCTGCCCTCGGAGACGAACCTGGAGAGGGAAAATGAAATAAATATATCTTTCTGAAGGAAACAAACTGAACATGCAGATTACTCAAACATGTATGAACCAAACCTTCACTGGAAAGTAATTTCAAGGAAAGAGTGGGAACCCTCTAAAGCTGTACCTCTCGTTTGGCCTCGTCCTCCTCCTCCATGATCTCCAGAACTTTGTCCAGGAGCTTGACCCCGAGTCCCTTCAGAACATCTGTCCTCAGCTGCTCCACGGCTCGACGCACTTTTGCCGGACCCGACGTGGTTTCTGCAGAAAAACAGTTCAGTTCAGTTCATCAAATTGTGATGCATTTATAGTCATATTGATGTAATGTCCTTGAACGCCTCTCACCCATGTTGATCTGACTGAGGGCCAGGTCTGTGGGCTCCGGCCTGGATTTGCCGTGAAGCAGCAGAGTGTCCCTGTACTTCCTGTTCAGTCTGAACTCCTGCAGGTCACGTGGCCCGTCTCCGTCTCCCTCCATCCTCAGAGTCTGGGACATCATCTGCACCAGGTCCTGCATGTCGCTCGACTCTTTCCTGCACAACCACAAATATACGAATGTTGAAAAATCTGCTGTTTTCTCCACAAATAGACTGATCTCTAATGGGTTTTTAATTCACTTTCCGGAAGAAGGATGGCTTTTAGTCTCATCTTCCTCTACATTTACCTTCGAAGTACCCCCTGCCTCAAGGTGCTGACCATTATTTATAAAATGATACTTTCGTGTAGCAAAAAGACAAAGTATTGTGATCATAATTCAGTTCAAATACTCTCAGATTCATTCTTTAGTGCAATATAAAAAGGCATTAAAATGGTTGACACGGACCTCTCTTTACTGTCTTCCACTGAGCAGTCTGTCGAACTCGTGGATGAACTGAAATCCTCCTCATCTGACTTTTCCTGCTGCTGAAGAAAAACTTATGAGTTAATATCATCAACATTTGTACAATGTATTGAAGATTCCTTGGAGGTAAAGCTTGTGTTGTTACCTTCTCTGTTCTCTCTGTGATGGGGACAGACACAGAGCGACTCACTTGACCTCCGTCTCTCTCCGTTTTTGAAGAGCTCACATCGTAAGACGACCTTCTCACTGGATTCACAGCTGGAAACGAGACAAAGAAGTTCAGTGCCATCATTTATTTTCTTGTAAAAAGAAAAAGAAAAGTAACTTGCCTGACTGGCTGACTCCTTCCTGGGACTGCCTGAGCCTCCTCCGCTCTCGAGCCGACAGTGGACGCTCCTGAGGACAAGCACGGCATCCAAAATGAGCAAAATGAGCAAAAAGCCTAAAAATGGCCAAAACTACCAATATTAACAAAATCTGAACAAAGAGCCAAGTTTAAATGTATGGGTATATTATATGTGATTGGTCACCTGGTGTAAAGGGGGCGTGGCTCCGTCTCTGCCCTCACTCACTGCCGTCGGAGCAGGCAGACGTTTCCTCTCTGCGTCTGCGCGTCTTTTCTTTTTGTGGTGGACTATGGAGTCGAGCGGAGGAACAGGCAGAGGTCTGGACACAAGGAGCTGATGACTCACCTGCACAGGAGGCAGCGGCTCTAACAACTTGTCCGTCGATTCAAGATTAGTCTAAAACACCCAAAAACATCGTCAAAAAACTCCTCCAAATCCACACATTCACCAGTTACTGCCCACTTACCTGCATCTCTGGAATCTGCTTCCCCATTTCCACTCCTTCCAGCAGCAAATTGGTGTCACCTTTGGCTCCATCCTCCAAACTATTTTCATTTAGTTTATTGTTTTCTGGACCATTCTCACAACAATCCTCCTCTTTCTCTCCTTCAATGTTGAAATCCGAGATGCCAACTTCTCTGAGCAGCTCCATTGTATCGCACCTTTCACTCTCGGCCGGTTTGTTCACTAAGAGCACGTCCATATTATCTCGGTTTGATGAGGTTTGACAGCTAACACTTAATTGTGGCTGTAAAGGAGAAGATTTTGGCGCTAAAATGTCACTTTTCCTCCTCTTTTTGTCGTCCTTGTGAGGAGAGCTGGGGTTTTCAGTCTTGGGGTCAGGTTGAAGTGGGAGGTCGATGCTGATGTTGCTGATGGTTGCCATGTGGTTGTCATTGAGGTCTTTGGAGGCGGAGTCAGAGGCGGAGACGGGCGGAGGAGGTTTGGGTGGAGGTGGTTTGGGCGGAGGAGTGGTCCGTCTCGGAGGGAGGTCACTGACGGCTTTTCGAGGCTTTGATGGAGGAGGTTTCTCCGGCTGAAAGGCAAAGAGAGATACATAAATGTTGTATTTTGTGATATGGTTTAAAATATTCAGGGCAGCCCCAGGTTTGGCCAAAAGAACATTAAGTACCTGCACCTGTTTGTGTCCAGGAGGAGGTTCGTGTTGAGGACTGGGAGACTTTTTCTCATGTTTCGGTTTCGATGCACTGGACTCACAGTCTCCTCCTGTAGCTGCACTTTTCCTCCTGGCCGTTTTTCTACAGAAAGAAAATACGCACAACACATAATGAGACCATTGCATTCTATTTCATCGCATTGATTCCTAAAACAATTAGCTCGGGTCTCAAATGGTAATGTGTGTTTAAGGAGAGACTTATTTTAGCGACGTACTCTTTTGTGGCCTCGAGGAACAGCGCGATTTGTTTCTTGATGTACGTCTGTCTCAGGATGTGCTTGACTTCAGGTCTGTCGTCCGGTTTCTTACTCAACATGCTCTTGATCAGGTCACCGAGCTGAGAATCGTATCGGGACGGCATCTGAGGCAACTATGAGAGAAAAATAATACATTTATTTTACATAGAGCTTTTTCTAGATGCTCAAAGTCACCAAAATGGCGAAGGAAAATAATTGCAATATTCCATGTAGTTAGCAATACAGCCATTTTTTCTTATTTGTGCAGCTCTACTGTTCAGTGGTGTGACTACAAATAAGGAAGGGAGAAAGTGTAGTAGTATCATGCACCTTTCCCTCCACAATGCGATACACCAGAGAGTTCATGTCTTTGGCGTTGAAGGCGTGTTTGAGCGTGGACATCTCGTACACGCAGCAGCCCAGCGCCCAAACGTCCGACTGGAACCAGAGGAAAATCAACACAACAATTGAAACTATGACCACGTTATACATACTGTACATTTAAGTCCGAGTGAATGTGGAAGCACCTTGTGATTGTAGGGTTTGTTGGAGAAGAGCTCAGGGCTCATGTAGTAGGGCGTCCCGATCAGAGTGCTCGCCATGTCGTTCTGATTCTCCAAAACTCTGGCGATGCCCAGGTCGCCCACTTTGATGATGTTGGTCTTGGTTAAAAAGATGTTCTGGGTTTTCAGGTCTCTGTGGAGGATGTTTCTCTCATGCAGGTACTGAAAGAAAATGAACAACAATTTCTACAGACCACCTGCACATGTAGGCAGCAAAAGAGTAAAGTATTTTTTATCAGTCCATTTTGTCCAGTGTCCTTTTTTATGCTATTGTGTGCTGGGGGCGGGACAAAGAAAACTCACCTGCAGAGCCATGGCGATCTGCACGAACCACTCAACCACCTGCCTCTCGGGCAGCAGCTCCCCTCTCTGCTGCTTCAGCCGGTGGTACAGGTCTCCTCCCTCGCAGAAGCCCATGACGATGTAGAGCTGGCAGTCGTCGCCCTCCCACGACTCGCGGTACGTCACGATGTTCGGGTGTCGGAGCTGAGACAGGAGCTGCGCCTCCTGCTCGGCCGATCGACGCTCACGTTTGGAGGAGCTCTTCAGGTTCAGCTTCTTTATCACATACTGTACACACAGAGGCAGGAGATGTTAATTCTAGTCACATTAAAAGAAAATATAAAAGAACACATATTTACAGAGCCATGGGAACATATTTCACTCAGGGGGTGCTGAGAGACAAGATTGCTCACAAAAATGCCTTTTCTGTGCTTGTTTCCCATTTATTAATATTACCTGTGATGCACAAACTATCCACCAGTGAAAGCTGCAGCATCCTCAGCACCCTTAGTTCCTACAGCCTTATATATTTGTTGCAGTCTTGTTGTGATTCGTACATGATTAATATTTCATCATTTTTTTCTCAAAAGTTACTATCATCTATTAGAAAGTAGTGTATATATAAACGAGTATCAAAACTAAACAATCAATGATAGAAATACAGACATTTGTTTCGGGTGTGACTTTGTTATTACTATAAACAATACGTAGCAGGCAACACTCTTCTTCCTCTTCTCATTGTCCCAAATGAACAAAATGCAAAGCCATCGCAGCGAGCTTATTTATTGCTTTGTTTATTTCAGAAATGTGTGATTAAAACATTTTTCTAACCTGTTTTCGGTCCGTTTTGTGCTTGGCCAGAGTCACTTCTCCGTAGCTCCCTCTGCCCACCACCTTGTCGCAAATGTAGTTATTCATGTCTCTTCTCTCATCTCCGCAAAGAAACACAAAGTAAAGTAAAGTATTCCAAAGTAAAACCACACTTTATGGACTCTTTGCGCTGTTCTGCATCATGTCTGAGCGTTAAAACCTCGTGAAAATGTAAAAATGTGGGTAAAAGTCCGCTGAGGCTCCGCGGCGATGGAGAAAAAAGATGTGTTTGAAAACCCCGGAAGTGCAGCGTGTGAAGTTTGTCGTCACTAGGCAACGGCGGCTCCATGACAACGAGCCAAAGGGCGAGATAAAGTCACAGCGCCATCTGCAGGACAGGAGGGGGACTCATCTTAACTTTACTAATAATATTTTTTATATCTTTGATCCATTCACTACTATATTTTTCCTTTCAGTAAATATCTACAGGTACAGTTTAGTTGAATTCAAATGGAAAGTGAGGAAAAGGCAGGTTTTAAATAAGTAAATATGACACAAAACAGTTTTCAGCGAAGGATTGGATCATTGTAGTACCAGTTTTCTCCTTTAGACGTCACCATTGATCAACATTGGAACATTCTATTGTTCTATGAAATAATAATAATAATGATCCAACTATTTTACAATCATAATTATAAGCGTATAATTATTAATATTATATCAGTAACAATATTTACGTATTTATTACGAATTTCTGTACATAAATTCCCAAAACATAAATCACCTTTTAAATATGGAATAAAATAGAAATTATTCCAAGAAATTATTTAGGTATTATTTCATATACATTTCCACTGTCTAGTATCTGATTCCATACCTTTCGGCAAACTTCATAATTGCATTTGTCTTGTCCAATAGCGTGTCAGATATATTCACGTGCTCACCGTTTTCGCCCTCTGATTGGTCTAGAGCGCCTTTGTCCCGCCTCCTCCCGCTCCAGCGCCCCTGAGGTCCTCGAGCGGCTTCAGTCTGTCCAGATTCACTCAGCGGCTAAGAACCGTACACACCGCGGGCAAGAGCGGACTAAAGCGGGCCAAACACCGGCAGAACACGGGCTCCAGGCGGGCACACGGCGGGCACGGAACTGGAGCTTCATCCGCAGTTCATCGGTGAGACAACCCCGTCATGTTACTTTCGTTTATGAGTCTAAACACAGCGCGGAAGACAGAAGTTGGAGCTGCTCTGGGATAACTATATCACATAACTCAGCATGTATTGTTTTCTTTTTTAACAGTGGGTTAAAAATAGTGTGGACAAGGCTAAAGGGAAGTAAAAAGCTTTGGACTGACGAATAATGATGACTGTATTATCAAATTAAACTATATGCATTGATTGAAGTTGAATGATATCCGATGAAGGCAAGGCAAGTTTATATGTAGAGCACAGTTCATACACAGGGCAACTCACAGTGCTTCACAGAAACATGACATTACAGGAAGGGAGATAAAACCAGTGAAGAAAAAAAAAAGTATAGTCATTAAATAATTACACTTGAAGTGAAGAGAGCAGAAAAAAAATATTTTCAGTGTCATCTTCAGCTAAAAAGAACTGTTTTCAGCCTGGATTTGAACATTGTCAGTGTTGAAGCCTCTCTCACATCTTCTGAAAGTCTGTTCAAGATTTTATTAGTGTAAAAATTAAATGCAGCCTATCCATGTTTAGTCCTGACTCTGGGACCAGCAGGAGACCACTCCCTGAGGTTCTCACTGTGTTTAGTCCTGACTCTGGGACCAGCAGGAGACCTCTACCTGAGGTTCCTGATATTGTGGCCTTCACCTCCTGCAGTGTCTCGGAAATAAAACAACAAGATGAACAATTTGCATTTTGTTTAAAATATTGCATGGAAAATGAATTTCCATATAATGCAAATAAATGTGTCTTTCTTTGAACAGATTTCAGGATTTATTGACTTGCAGTATAAGCAGATGACAATTCCTATTCATCAAGTCACATTTGCTGCATTTTCTTTTTGTGAACCAAGAATAAGAACCAAGAGTAGTTAAGCATATGTTTAACTTTAAATACTTGGGTAAACATAGTAAAGTAGCAGATTAAGACTCGTTAATAAGACTTGTTTTTTGTTTGTTTTGAGTTGAAATGTGATCTTGGCCTCTACTTTAATCCCATAATTACTCAGGTATAGAAATATTAAGTATCTCTGACATGTTTATTCTGTGAAAGTAGCTCAGGGCTTATAAGCTCTAGATTCATTATTGTTTTCTTCTTTGTCTGCTCTGTTTTATTGAACTCGCTTTTGGTTGCAATTTTCACAGTGTACACATGTTTTAATAATTAATAATGATTTAATAATAGTAACCATTAAAGTGCTGGTATACAAAATATGAACGTTCCCAGCCTTAGAGTGTTATTGCTGTATAGTAGTTTGTCTTGGGAGATTTATTGTGTCATTTAAGTTCTATTATTATACAGATAATTATTACCTGTGTTGTTTTTATGCAACAGAAAGACCGCATTCAAATGATGTGTGTAAAAGGGCAAATGCGCTTCTAGCATGTTCCAATAAAAGGACACTCCCAAAGGCTGCTCCCAACTCTGGCACAGACTGAAATATCCCACTTTAAACCGGGAAAGTTGGAGGAAGTTGAGGAAAATCTCTGGTCAAGTGCATTTGTAGCTCACACAGACACTTTCCCATTGATCCCATTGAGAGTAAGCTCAGACTGAGACTGAAAGTAAATGTATTATTGGTCCCAGGAATATTAGCCTACATTGCTATTAACTCCATCTCTGCTCGTTTTGGTCCTGATTTTGTCTTTCGTGCCTTCTTTTAGACCTGATTTTGTCTGTTGTGCCTTGTTTTGGTCCTGATTTTGTCTTTTGTGTCTTGTTTTGGTCCTGATTTTGTCTTTGATATCAATTTCAGAACAACACGATATATATATATATATATTTTTAAATATCGGTATAAACATAGGTTTCAATATTTTGAGCACACCCTTATGTGATACATAAATTGTTTTGGTGTGATGAAGTTGGATATTAGTAACACTTCTGATGTTACTATTGTTGATGTTGCTAATATTTGTTTATAAAGAGAAAGTAGAGGAGCCCCAATACAACAGCCACAATTAGAAAAGAGGAAGGAAAAGTTACAATGGACTTTATGTTGCAATTACGTCCATATTTGCAACATAAAGTCTATTGTAAGAGGGTAAATTCCTCAGTTCTTGCTCTTAAACACAGGGAATTGGCCAAATCTTTCAGAATTCTGTGACTCCAGCTCTTCGACCTTGTTTTTTTTATCATCTTCTTGTTAGTAAAGCACCTCTGTCTCTCCTCTCTCTGCTCGACTCAGGAATGGGAAACCAGTGAGTACAGCTGTTTCTGATCCTAAACCTTAAACCAGCCGCATGTATCTCGGCTCATGCATAACTCTTCCCTTTTCCAGTCCGTTTGGTTTCTTTCCACTCGATATGAAGTCGTCTGTTTGACTCGTAATTGCATGTGTTCGAGACCTGCCCCTCTTTACCCACACCAACCCTCTCTCTTCTTTTGTAAACTTATTCTGTTTGAAAGAAGAGTAATTCATGACGATATATTGTTTGTTACCTTGGAATGAAGACTTTACTTTTCAAATGGCATCCTAGAAATGTGCAAGTTTCTCCCTTTTCTTACTGCAATAGTTAAAGACTCATGGGTCAATTTTCTATATAGAATTAAATAGGGAAAGAAACTATTGTATGACTGTGAACCAAAAATAATGAAATAATATTGGCTTCTGTTGAGGACGTGTGTTTGAGTTTTAGTTTAAGTAAAAGTGTGAAATAACAACTTAATAGGACATACAGTATTTGTAATAAGTTGTTTAATGATCAGATCTCTTATTGAATGACTTGTTTACATTAAAACTAACTACCTCCCTTGTCTTGTAGCTGAATTTTTTTTTATAATATAGTAATATTTAGCATTAAAAAAGTCCAGTGATTTTTGTTTAATGTTTTTTGCAAAGAGGACCATTCAGTTTTTCACTCTCAGCAGCCACTTTTAAGAAAATCTTGTAGTATCAGGTATGGGTAGATACTTAAGCCTCAAATATCTGTATTGGAAGTGTAAAAGCTCGATCTCTAGAATTTCCCCATTGATAAAAAGCTGTTTGTCTGACTTCTGTTGCTTTTGTGTCCAGTTGTGAAGTTGTAAAAGAGAGAGGACTTCCTCCTGTTACTTCCTCTAAACTCACACTTTAATGCCCAGTTTAGACTCACTTCCTTTTACCTTTCACTAAACAGACATGCAAAATATCATACAGCAAGGTATGTATTATCTTAAATACAGAAAATAGTGCACAACATAGGCTTTTATTATTCAAATTCTTCACTCATTGTAATGATATTTTACCAATTATATTATAGCCCTGGTCTTTCTACTCCACTGTACTGCAATAGTATGTTGTTGTTTTTTTTACCACCATTAAATTTGCTCACATTATTCTGCTGAACACGCCAGTAAATTATCCTTATAATCGTATTCATCACGTTTTAACACTTAAAACGCGGTACTGGTACTACATGTTCTTATTGTAAAATTGTATCTCCTTTATCTCAGTATTTTCCAGACTGTAGCAGAGACAAGAGCAGAGCTGATACTAAAGGCTATTTATGTCTCTCTGTGAAGACTGTAACAAAGGGATTTTCTGTCAAACATATAATCCTTACAGAAATAATATATATAACTTTTAATGATGGCTATAAAACATATCCATTTGACCCTTAAAACTGTGATTGTCTATGTATTCTGCAGGGTTATAATATTACTCACAGTCATAAACTTTACTGTGAAAGCAAACGAAAGAGAAGCCAAATTTGAGGCTGCAAGAGATCAAGATAAATATGATTTTTTATGGCTGTAAGTGGCAAAGGCTGCAGTTCTCAAAGTAATGTAGTGTCAGCAGAACTAAATGTTCCTGTCTCCAGTCCACACTGATATAAAAGTGTTTAGATTTCTACAAACGGGTTCTAAAAGGCTTCTAATTCATGTATTAGCAGTTTACACTTTGGTGTTCTCTCAATGTAATCCTCCTGAACTTCCATAAATCCAAACTTTTAAATGTGCAAAAGCTCAATTTTACTACTATTTTCCTAATTTAGTTCCACTTTAGCCCGGTTTTGATCCTGGTTTTGGTCCTGATTTTGTCTTTTGTGTCTTGTTTTGGTCCTGATTTTGTCTTGCTCTTTATACAGTATTCAAACCAGATCTAATGCAATCTGCTTTATTATGCAAAATCCTTCTCGAGCCACACATTTAGAAGCACTGTCTTAATAAAGTTGGTT
Source organism: Lythrypnus dalli (assembly GCA_011763505.2). Taxonomy (NCBI): domain Eukaryota; kingdom Metazoa; phylum Chordata; class Actinopteri; order Gobiiformes; family Gobiidae; genus Lythrypnus; species Lythrypnus dalli. The sequence goes on from JAADKR020000022.1 coordinate 2,273,041, forward strand.
TACTGATTAACTTAAGGACGACTTTTTGCCCTTAGAACAATAAACAAAAGAGGAAATTTGCTTACACAATGAAGATGTAACCTTTGTCGTAAAAATGCTGCTGTGTAACTCAAAAGACTATGAACAATCACATTATTTTCTGTCTGACTTTGCCAATAGTTTTTTGGATAGGGATCAGTTATCCAACCCTGTCCACAAATATTGTAAAATATAAAGATATTTCCTGGCTTTCTTAGCTATTTGTGTTTTCAATAACATAATCAAACCCAGCAAAACGATAAAAGTAATGGACTAAAGACAATACATTTGACTAAAAACATGGCATTATTCATGTGTTTGCAAGGTTAAACTTTATTTACATTAAAATGAGGATAATGTTAAATACTACATTGTGAAAATAGTTAAAATGTCTTTGTTATAGTCGACACAGTCATTTCTTCAGTCGTTTTGCAGCCTGCACAACTGCACATCATTGCATCCAAATCTGTGGTGTGTGGTTTGTTGAACTTCTCCTGAGACGCACTTCCTTTTTTTGTTCTTTTTTTCTGTCTGTACAGTCAGTGAAGACAAATTTCCCTGAGGGGACAAATAAATCTAATCTAAACTAATCTTATCTCATAGAAAATGTGGTCAATGTAATGTTCTAGAGCATTTATTTACATCTAAGTGGTGTTTAACTAAGCTTCTTTTCCTTTTACTCACCTTTTTTCACTTTATCCCCATTATCATTTGATTGAATGTGCTTTTTTTTACATTGCCAGTAAACTAAGAGGGGTAAAAATCCTTTGGTCTGCAATATTGGAATAAAATGTAACTGTGAGGGCATTAAAAGCTATTAAAAAGTCTTACATTTCACTTGAACAAACCTGGATCTGCCCTATTTTACCCTGGATTGAAGATAATACATTTCTTTGGTGGTTTTCTTTTGGTTGGACGTCTTTATGAAAGTAAAATGTGTGATAATGATGTGTTTTCCTTTTGTTCTCTGCAGTATCATCTGTGATCGGAGACTGAAGAAGATGCCTCTGGGAGAGCAGTATTCGTGGAAGAAGAAAACCACAGACGTGAAGGATAATTATGACTTCAAGGAGGTGCTGGGAACGTGAGTAACACAAGCTGAACTTCTCTGGTTTATCTGCTACTGTTGGTGGTATATTTATTTTAAAGGTAGATTTTAGGCAAATGTTTATTAAAGGAGTCGCTCTCATCTTTGTTGCTTTAGTGTTCTGTTTATAGAAGTTGGTTTGTTCAGGCTTTGCTCTGTGAAAACCCAAATCCTTGCGATACAGGTGTGCAATACTAACAATATTGTTGCAATATTTTACAATATTGAGAGAAAAGATTATTTTCCCCTCATTTCCTCCTGCATTACTGTGGCAGAGTGGTTAACCTGCATCTCAGACAGAAGGTTGTGTTCTAGACTGCTGATCTCTCATGAGTGGCATGAGACTGTAATCCAGGTTCAACTCTGTTTCATTCCAGGTTCCAGCTCTGGTTCAGTCCAGGTTTCAGCTCTGGTTCAGTCCAGGTTCAGTCCAGGTTCCGGCTCTGGTTCAGTCCAGGTTTCGGCTCTGGTTCAGTCCAGGTTCAGTCCAGGTTCCGGCTCTGGTTCAGTCCAGGTTTCGGCTCTGGTTCAGTCCAGGTTCAGTCCAGGTTTCGGCTCTGGTTCAGTCGAGGTTCAGTCCAGGTTTCGGCTCTGGTTCAGTCCAGGTTTCGGCTCTGGTTCAGTCCATGTTTCGGCCCCGGTTCAGTCCAGGATTCGGCTCTGGTTCAGTCCAGGTTCAGTCCAGGTTTCGGCTCTGGTTCAGTCCAGGTTCAGTCCAGGTTTCGGCTCTGGTTCAGTCCAGGTT
>JAADKR020000022.1:2749332-2760708 GCA_011763505.2 Lythrypnus dalli
GGGGGGTGGGGCCCCGGGGGGAAGAAGGCCCCGTTGGCAGACATGTCATTAGGGGGCGCCGTTCCCTTAAAGATGCGGTTAAAGAAGTCCTGCAGGTCGGCCGGGTTGGCCGGGCCGGGGGGGTGCTCTGGGGGGGCTCTGGAGGGGGAAGATTACTTTCTTTACTGCATTAAAAACAAGAACTTTATAAGGAGACTTAGGCATTGGGAGAATTCATGTCCCGATCTCTTAGCTTGCGATCCAATCCAATATTTTGCCACGTTAAACTTAAATTCACAAGGTAATATGTGAACAATATTAAGGCTAAAATGGGTGGCACAGTGGCTTATGCGTCACAGCTAGAAGGTCCCGGGTTCGATTCCCATCTGGACCTGGGCCTTTCTGTGTGGAGTTTGTATGTTCTCCTCTGTGTCTGCGTAGGTTTCCTCCATGTGCTCCAGTTTCCCTTACCACTAAAACATGTACAATAGGTTCCCCTCTTGGACCAGGACTCCCTTCCAAATGAGATAGTTCACCTCAATGAGACTTTCTTGGTTAAAAAAAATAATGATGGAGGTCCTTTATCAACACAGGCACTAAGCTGGAAATTAGCTTACAGCTGTTTGTGGGCATTTACCATTTTACCATTCACTCAAACGTCAATACTTTTTTTGGTAAAACCCGACCCTGAGGCCTCCCTGCTGTTTAAGGCAAAATCCTCTTATTGTTAGCAAAAATGTGTAAATCTCAGTCAGATCTTGTGACATACAGGATTGTTCCTTCTCTAGATAATACAGGCTGGAGACCTACGCCTGAAAATGCAGATCAGACTTGGCTCTGTCGACTGCAGTGTGTCACAGTTTGAATGAGCACTTGTCCCGGCAAATTGATAATAATTAGTCATTAATTTAGTCATTACTGGGAATTGTATCATTATCGTGCGCTACAATAATCAGGCCTGAGTAATGACAATATGGAAATCATCTCTATTATGTAATTACTGCAGGAGAATAAAACAAGTGACTGCTGCAGATTTAAAAGAACTGCCGGAAACGTGCTTTTAAAATGAGGACCCAGAGAAGATTATCGAAATACTATACTATATATATCAGAGTATGCTCGATATTTTGAGCATTCCTTGATACTCTACAGACTTAATGGTTGCATCAGTGAGATATTGTACTATCTCTGGTCAGTTTTATTTGAAATACAGTACTTTACTGTAAAGAAATAAGTTCAGTAATGTTCTTACCTGTGTCGTGTGGAGCTGTTGTTCTTTGACCCAAAGGAGATGTGGTACGGCACGCGGTGAGTGTCCGGAGAGATGCTGATCCTCTGACAGCCTGCCCACTCTGACAGGGAGAAACACACTTTTAAACAGTGTCTACAAACACTCACACTCCTATATTTTCCTTAAATGTTGTTAAAGTGTTTGTGAAAGAATAAGTGAAAGGAAAATCCAACAAGACAGTAATTTTGCCTCCTAAATGAACCCTGAAAGCAGGTTAGGCCCCGCCCACCTGTGATGTCGTAGACCTTGGCGTCCATGCAGGCGAAGTACGTGATGCGGAGGCCCAGCATGCTCGACTCCGCCCACAGGTCCCCCTCCTCGGCGCTATGGCAACGGTTGCACTCGGCACAGAACCGAGCTTCGGCCGGCTCGCGGTCCATCTCGAAACGCCTGAGGAACACAACACAAGGTTACTGACAGTGTCCTAAAGACTGAAGGTCAGGTGTCCAGAGAGTAACTCACTTGTGTTTGCCTTCACACTTGGTGCACATCATGGTGTTCATGGCCTCCTTCAGGTCGTCCTGGAGTTTAGTGAGGAACTCGTTCATGGACTTCGAGAGCTCAGACGCCGCCATCCTCTTCCTAAAGACAAAGAAATATAAGAGGAGGGCATTAGAAGGCATTAAAGACCCTTAAATTATGTGTACTAAAGTTAATGAGAGACGCTGCTGGCAAATAAGGAAAAAAAAATGTAGAGATATCAATGTCAAACTTTTGCTGTAGATTAATGACATAAGTATGACAAAAAATGTACTGTGCAGTAACAACATGTAAACCCTCTGTATTGTGTGTTTTTGTGGGACTCACAGCTCGTACTCGCGCCTGGTCTCGGGGTTACTGACGATGTCCCAGGCGGCGCGCAGGACCTTGAACGCCTCACCAGCTCGAGGATGTTTGTTCTTGTCCGGATGAACCTGAAACATCAATGCAGGCCTCAAGACTGTGCTCACCATCTTTACGGTCAAAAGTATGGAATCAGGTATGAGACAAACTATTCATGTTACTTTTAAAGAAATGTGAATAAACAATAAATAAAATACAATATGGACAGACTACATATCTCTATTTCACAATGGACATTTCATAAAACCAAGATAACTGCACAGTGAGCAGTGACCCATAATAAAAGTCTCACCTGCACAGCCAGCTGCCTGTAGGCCCTCTTTAGCTCCGCCTCCGTGGCATGTAGCTCCACCCCCAGCACCGAGAACGGGTCCAGCTCCTCCTCTGGGACGTCTGCCAGAGCCAGCAGCCGCTCCAGCTCCTGCCCCGGCGCCGACCTGCCCGCCGACCCTGGAGACTCAGGACTGGGCGGGGCCGCCTTCCTCCGAAAACTGTTCCTCAGCTTCTCCCACAGTCCCAGCAACCTCTGCCACAGCCTCGACTCCTGAACGTAGGTCCAACAGCGCTTTCCCCTCTCGCCGCCGAGACGTCCGAGCAGTCCTTGAGCGCAGTGAAACGAGAGGAAAGCCAACGCGCAGAAAAGCTTACAGCAGGATAAGGCAGACGTCATTGTGATCCTCCCCCACGTTAATAGTCTATTTTTAACTCTCGAAGCGTTACTTTTGAACCAGGTGAGGAGCCTCGTCGCGTCCGCCTTCAAACCGGGCACATCTGAAATTTTAACTACGATTTTCTGTCCAAAGGTGTACAGTCTCACGGCCCCGGTCTCCACTCCGACGCCGCAGTTATGAGTCAAAGTCACGATAATCTCGATCATCATGTGGACGCAGGAAATGCACCACAAGCTCACGGACTCGGAGAGCATTTCCTTTAAGGAGGAGAAGAGCTGGTTCCCGGTCCGTCTGCGTCCCCGGTTTCCCTGATGGTGGTGGTGGTTCCGTCTCCGCGCTTGTTTATGCTTGGACACGGCGCTGCCTTTAGGGACGGGCTCGGAAATGGACCCTCCACTCCTCACTCTCCCTCTCCTTCCCACGTTCCTCCAGCCGCCGTCTCCGTTCATCTCCTTCTCGTCTTCTTCCTCTTCTTCTTCTTGCATATTCTCACCGTCAGGGTCCAGCTCGTCCGAGATCTCCTCCGTGACCTCCTCCTGCTCCTCTCTGGGCTCGTAAAACGCAGATTCGCCGATGCCGGAGTCGTGCTGAGCGGACGGAGTTTGGTTGTCCTGGGATGTCTCCTCTTCTTCACTTTCTTTGTCCAGGAATTGACCCGTGGACTCGTCCCAGTTACTGTCGACCGGGGTCTCGACGTCCTCCGCCAACTCATCCATCTCCACCTCGTCTCCTTCTGCCGCCATCTCTGAACAGCTTATTCACAAAAGCCCAAACGAATAAACCTTCAATCCAGAGATCCTAAAGTCATGTTTTTGTCTTGGTAGTTTTCACCGCAGACTTGTATAAAGAAAGAGTTTGGAGGCGACTGAGATCCAATCCAAGTTCACCACCATCTCAGCAGCGTCCAGATGTGGAGTCCTTCAAGTTTCATGTTATGTTCTTCATTTGCCTGTAAAAAAAAGAAAAGAAAGTCAAAAGACATATTTTATACTTTGTTTTGTCTTCATTTGATCTTGAGCTTTATCTACTGTAGTCCAGGTGGTATTTGAAGGACAAGTATTTTTAGATCTGAGTTGATACTTGCTTGAGAACCACTGAATTAGGCCAAATGATCAAAAAGCCTTTTCCTCTGAGGCTGCAGTAAGTAACAGTCTGCAATTCAATCATGAACCACACTATAGTATAGTATGGATCAAGTGCATTGAATGTTTAGTGTTGACTTTATCAAATGTGAAGTCTGTTAATATGTCAAAGTTGTATGCCTAGCAAAACAACAATTTGGTATTGGATAGGTTATCAGAACAATCCTACTTAGTATCCCTTAGTAGAATAGAAAAATAAAACTGTATTGCTTTTAAATGTACAGTAAGAGTTGTAAATAAGACCTACTACAGTACAAACAAATACAAACCACTTTATACAATTACCATCTAGTAGGCGAGTGTTTGTAGTAACTTGTGGTGAAACGAAAGTGTTCAAAGACAGAAATGTGAAAGTTAAAGTAGAAATATTGCATGTTGTTGTCAGGAAGGAAATATTACTGCGAATAACACCTACACTACGGAAATCCCGACTGGTTGTCATATTGGAGATCATCTACACACATATACTCTACATGCACTTGTCCAAAGAGCTGACAATTAGAAAGTTCACGACTGTATGACGTTGTAAATAATAGTACTACTGCTTTAAAACGCCATCTCCAATTGCTGTCTACCTCTACGCAGCTAATAACATATCCAGTAGACAGTTAGTTAAATTTAGCCACACAAATCCACTAAAACATTTGAATTGCTAATGTTAGCTCACAGCACATAGCAGCCCTGCCATGAATGATGCCAAACATGAGTCTAAATTTAGCTTGCGCTTGAATAACAATCGTCCTAAAGACAGGAAATTAAAAGCATATAGAGATCCTTAAAGGCATTTAAAGTGACAAATAAGCCACGTTAAAACTACTCAATCTGACGTTTGTTTTTAATCATTTCCAAACAAGTTGCTAACTATGAAGCTAAGTTAGCACTGAGCAGGGTCGAGCTAATAAAATGCCTTCTTGTGGCGTTTGTAAGTAATAATACGGCTTCTTTATAGCAGCTAACAAAACTAGCAGGTATGCATGTTATAATCATAATATAATGTAATAAATGAGTGTGTTCGTGTACCTTTGATGGCATTTGAGCGCTAGTTTGTGAAGTGTCCCGTGTTGTTTATTTTAGCCACTTCTCCACTTCCGCTCAAACCTCTTCTTCTACGCTGCAGCTGCGGCCCGTAAAGAAAGACACAGAACCAGCGCCACCTGCTGGATCACCTGCAACAGGCCAAAAACAATACGTGTGCTATAATATGGGCATTATAACTAGTGTAACAGGCTTTCTGGAATATGTATGACTTTATTTGTAGGTTTAACAAATAGTATTAAAAATAAAAACATATATGTTGAATCATTTGTTCAGCCGTATTTGTACAATTGTTATATTTTATTTTCTGTCATTTTCGGTCTATTCATTGCCTTCTAAACTAATGAGTTTAGGCCACATTATAGAGAAGAATTGGGCTTTTATTACTATTACAACTACTTTATTACAATTTCCCATTTAAATCAAAGGAGAAACATTGAATCATTGCAATAATTGAACATGTTATTTTTGAGATGAGGTGGCAATTTCTGTTCAGAATAGGATACAGTTTGTAAGTTAAGAGACCATACAAGCCCAAAACCTGAAAGAGGTGAAAATAGTTTTGCCTGCAGTGTCTCGCCTTCTTAAAAAGTATTTTGCAAAGCTTGGGTGTTAGGAAATGTGAATGATACGTTTATTCCTTGCCTCCCTCATTGGTCTAAATGCCCAAACTGTGGGAAACCCCGGCCTGCGCAGAGGCAGATGCAGAGGCAGAAGGAGCGGCTGATGCTGAAAGACGCAGAGGGTTCACTCCACCCGCCCCCCGCCCACGGCTCCAGCATGAAAGCCGCCTCTCTACCGGGAGAGGAAGGCTCTTTTTCGGTCAGATGGCGTGCTGCAGTCCGCCTCCGCAGTTCTCCAGCCCACACTCACGGCAGAGGCAGCAGCAGCGGCAGCCACAGCCACACGGTGCCCGGAGGACTGCGCCAGGACGCACCGGGGAACTGCGGAGATCCTCAGACAAAGTGTTCTCTCCTTCAGAGTGACCAGGAGTCCAGGATTTGGGTCTGTTTTTGGACAAGGGGAGCCTGAGTAGAACTATTCCTGTCCGTCCGCGCGTCATCGCTTCTGGGGGAGACCCGCTCTGCGTAAGCGCGTCCCCCCGCAGCCTGTCCGTCCTCACCGGAGAGAGAGGAACCGGAGAGGAACCCCGTGTGCTCCACACCGGAGAGGAACCCTGTGACCGACCAGACCGGAGAGGAACAGAGAAACAAGGTGAGGACTTGCTTTGTTTGTACCAGATTCTCTTTATAATGTCTTTAAATGTGGTTTAAAGCCGTGCGTAATGGAAGCTTGCCTGCTATTTGCGCAGTTTTTTGAGCCTCTTGTTGTTTTATTGGTATCTTTAGTTGTTTTTTGGAAACGCGTGGCTTCGAGTGTGTCTCTGTTGTTTCTGTTCTGGTGTAAATATCCTGAGTGTTCACTGTGGGCTCTGAGACAAAGCTACAGACAAAGCTACAGACGGGATCAGGAGTCTTTTAACCCTCGTGGCGTCCAGGGGTCATTTTTGGACCCATAAATGACCCCATTTAGTTTTCTAATATTTCACTCATAATATGTGTGTGTATTTGTATGTATATGTATGTATGTATGTATGTATGTATGTATGTATGTATGTATGTATGTATGTATATGTATATATGTCACATTTTGCCTATTTTTGGGGACTTTTTTTCTTCTAATGAATCTATGGAGGGAAATATGCTTCAAAGAAATACAAAAACAAGACAAATTCTTTGTTGCTTTCCAGGTGAATTATTGTGGAGAGAAAAACCTCCTGCACACTGCCTATAACTTGCACAAATCTGTAATTTCTTGGGGACATAAAGTCAATGTTCTGGCACCAAAGCCTTCATCAGATAAAGGAGTGAAGAGCTGCAGGTGGCACCCATAAACAGGAAGTGCTGAGCACCCACAGGGCGATAGACAATTAAAGGGAACAGCCCTCAATAACAGAGCACAAAGAATCATATAAAGTGCAAACTCACAAATGTGCTCACAAATAGTAAAAATAATGGTCACAATAATGACATAATGCATCATGACCATAACATCTGCTTTATTACACTGATTAAACAGTGTAATAAAGGGAATGGATGCAGTTTACAGGTGAAGAAATAAACCTGCTGATACTTCATCCACTTCTACATGTAAACTCGCCTTGTACACTCTCACTCTTTTGTTAGAGTTTTATATTCCAGTCTGACAATGTGCTAAATTGTGAATTTTCAATGTGTTATTGCACTGCGCACAATAAGGATTATTGCAAAGGACACAAAGATGTTTGAGTGGAAGGGTTTGGGACTGAAATGAGCTCGTACCTAAAAATCCCGAAGGGTCCTACCTGTTTTATTTACAAAGAGGTGGGCGGCATTTTCTGATTTTCTGATTTTAAAATATGCCAAGCTTGAGAAAATCTGATTTAATATGAAACGTGTGAGGAGAGGATTGAGTGAGTGGTTTCTTGGTGCTCTTTGAGTTTGTCTGAAAGGCTGAGATCAGTTACACATGAGTTGTTTTTCCTGTGTCTGTCCTGAGCATCTGCAGATAAAGTCATTTGTAATTACTAAACTGTGGGCGGGGCGTGTGGGAGATAATATGGAGTTAGAAATCTGAGCTGAACATGGTCTTTGAGAAATTACAGTTGAATAGCAATAGATCGGAGTCGCTCAAACAAGTAATTTTTCTGCTTAAGGAAAACATTCTGTTGGATTTTGGAGATTGTCCAATTTCATCTCACTGTATATAATATAAATAACCCCTCCCCTTCCCTGTGGCTCCTCCCCCAGGCCATGGCGTCTCTCCCGCGGACGCTGGGCGAGCTGCAGCTGTACCGCGTCCTGCAGCGCGCCAACCTGCTGTCCTACTACGACACGTTCATCCAGCAGGGCGGCGACGACGTGCAGCAGCTGTGTGAGGCGGCCGAGGACGAGTTCCTGGAGATCATGGCCCTGGTCGGGATGGCCACCAAACCCCTGCATGTGCGGCGGCTGCAGAAGGCGCTCCGGGACTGGGCCGCTAACCCCGCCCTCTTCAACCAGCCCGTCCCCTCCGTCGCGCTGGGGGCGGGGCTACCTGTGTTTAAGGTGGACGGGACGGGAGCGAGCCGCCCGGGGAAGAGCCTCAGCAACGGGCAGCCGGGCTCTCCATGTGACAGGTGCGTACAGGCTGTGTTCACCTTGGTCAAGCCACGCCCACTCAGAGCAAAGGGTGGCTACTTTGAAGAAACTAGAATATAAGAAAATATTCAGTTATTTCACACTTTTTTGTGTTGATTCCACTTGTTTTCATTCATAGTGTTGATGCATTCAGTAAGAATCTACAATGTAAATAGTCATGAAAATAAAGGAAATGCATTGAATCAGAAGGTGTGTCCAAACTTTTGGCCTGTACTGTAGAAAACGTCTTTAAATATTCCCATTAACCTGCAGTGTGTGTGTTTCCAGAGAGGACCGGGCCTGCCTGACGCCGATGCACAGCAGCAGTCCCAGAAGCCCCTGCTCCCAGCCGTCCCCGCAGCCCCTGGACCCCCACTACCGGGACAAGCTCTCCCCCACAGACCCCCACTGGCTCTGCCCCGACCAGGAGGCGGAGGAGGACGCCCCCAGTCCCCCCCCGGCCGGCCCCTCCTCCTCCCCCGGCCCCTGCCCCCCCTGGGCCGGGCAGCTGGACGGGGACACGTCCCGGGCGGTGGTGGAGGCCGTGGACCGGCTGCTCCGGACACTGCCCCGGTCGGACCCCACTGAGGTCAAGACCCTGCTCAGGATGAACAAGAAGATCGCAAAGACTGTGGGACACGTCTTCAAGATGGAGGCGGAGGACGGGAGCAAAGAGGAGGAGATCAGGAAGTACAGCCTGATCTACGGACGCTTCGACTCCAAGAGGAGAGAGGGCAAGCAGCTCACGCACCATGAGGTGATGCTCCACTGACAATGAATAGTCTGGAATATTTTAGGGAAAAAACAACTAATTAGTCATTCCTAGTTGTAGTCATAGTATTTGACAAGGACACTGCACACTTACTGTTTCTACGTGTCACTAGTGATGGCTCAGTGACTTTCAACAGTTATGTGAGACATGCTTCATCACAAAGACAAAATCTGGACCAAAACAAGTTACAAAAGACTAAATCCAGGACCAAAATGCAATTTTTCCTTAATTTTTTTTCTGTCTTGTGTTTTCCAGCTGATCATAAACGAGGCGGCCGCTCAGTTCTGCATGAGGGACAATGCTCTGCTGCTCAGACGAGTCGAGCTTTTCTCTTTGGCTCGACAAGTGGCCAGAAAATGTGCCTACACCTCCACCCTCAAACACACCAGGTAAGCCCCGCCCACACACCAGATGAGCCCCGCCCACACACCAGCTAAGCCCCGCCCACACACCGGATAAGTCTCTAGAACTACACCTCTGTTCAGTTCAGTTCTACATGAAGAGTAAATTACCATCACAAATCATATCATCACAATTCTGATGGACATCTGTGCAGTTTTTGAAGAGATTTTGATCAAAAAAGATATTTTAGTAAAAATGCCTTTGACTGCAGTTTAGAAAATGTCACTTGTGTAACTTTCACAGCTTTGTTTTTCCAAACACATTCTGCTCGACTGTACTTCCAGTCAAACTGCTGTGAATATTGCATAATTTGATAAAAGCTTGTGAATTCAGATACAAAATAAGTTTTGAGCAGATTTTTGAATAAAAATAGAGCAGGAAAGGTCAAACACAGAAAAACTTCACACGTCTCCATTGAAATTAATGTTATTCTGCTGAGGTTATAATGAGTTTTCCTTTTTGTTCTCATTCAAAAATAATATTTTTTTCAGTAGCACCCACTGTAACCTTTGACCTCTACCACTGCCCAATTCACTAAATATGCAGATCAATATCCAGTGCAGGAATTTCAATTTCAAAGGCATTTTTGGCTTTGACTTTTTCCTGAAAGTATCAAAGCTCATAATGAAGTTTGTCTGTGAATAATAAAGTACTGATTGACACATTTTTGTATCTTCAGCAGAACTCATCCAGAAGAGAACAACGTGCTGCCTCTGAAGAGACCGAGACACGACGTGAGTAGCTCAGAATCAGAAATAATGTTCTGTGACAGTGGAGCAGGCTCTGAGCTCCAGGTTTGTGTCTTTTTCAGGGTTTGGTTCCTGAAAACTTGTCTCTTCTTGGAGGAGAAGGTCCAGAAAGTCTGAACCAGAGGAACGACGAGGACAGTCTGTCTGCAGAGAGTCTGGACAGTGGCTCACACGGTAAACAGACTCTCACACTTTCCATAAATAAAAAGAATAGTAAATAATATTCCTCTTACTGGAGTAATTCTTCTCCTCAGACGTGGGCTCTCAGTGCAACAAGTCTCCGTCCCCGCGGCCTCAAGACTCGAACCCCTCGACCTGGAGCCGTCACATGATGCAACAGACCCTCATGGACGAGGGCCTGCGATTGGCCAGGATGGTGTCACATGACCGAGCCGCCAAGATCTGCCTGGCGCCCGAGGGAACCCACACGACAGGTGACCTCTCCTACAATCACATGGAACACTATGAAAGTCACCATTTACAATAAAGGGTTTTGGAAAAGCAATCCGTTTTTACTTAAATGTTTACCTCCAGCTTTATCAGTAAAAAAAAAACAACTAAAAACTCAATTTTTATTGGAGTCATATCTGTCCAATTGTGCATGTAGTTTTACTCAAGCAATGGAATCGAGTACTTTGACCATTACTGCCCATAGGAGACCTTTAAGTACTTTAGTTAACCTAATACATCATTTCAGAACTAGACTAAAGCCATTTGAAGTAATAGTACTTTCTGACTGTGATACTAGTGTAAGGTAATGTCCCTGTAGTGGCTCAGTGATAGTATTTTCCCATTGTAACTCCCATTGGCAGAGCAACCTTTGCTGCAGATGAATATTTGATGGGACGGCAGCTTGACTCGAGTGAGTCAGGACCAGACGCCTCCGTTAAACCTCAGACTGAAAATTACATCTCACACGAGCCACAGGGCGAGAAGTCGACTCTGATCACAGCCCCAGAATAACACAGTCTGAGAGCACTTTACTCTCCACAACCAGCAGTGATATCCCGGGACGCACAGTCTGCCATCGTATTTGGGATTTTAGTTTGTTTTGGTTTGTTTTTTAAATCAATATCCAGTTTTATTGCATTCAGAAGTGTTATATTTGAGAAAAGACCGGAGCATGAGCGGATAAATTAATACAAAAACAGTGCATTTCAATAACAAAGCATATGTATATAAAATGTCTATGTTGGATGAGATCAGATTATCCCAAAAAGGCTGCAAAATCAAAATTGTGGCAGGTAACATTTGGTAAGACCACTCCCTGAGGTTCTCACTGTGTTTAGTCCTGACTCTGGGACCAGCAGAAGACCACTCCCTGAGGTTCTCAC
>JAADKR020000022.1:3583763-3600434 GCA_011763505.2 Lythrypnus dalli
GGTCATTATTTCATGACTTAAAAACAAGGGTCAGATAAAAGTGTGCTTGCTCTGAACAGCATTGCACAATTCACCAGCAAATCAGCATCACTTGACCAGCATTAGCACTAACTTTGATCAGGTCTTTAAGGCTTGTGTATTGCTCAACCTCAGGCTTTGGAAACTAATGTGATAAAATGTTGTTTTACCACTATTGTCAACATAAAAAAGGTTCTACTACAGCTACTACTAATGCTAGAACCCTCTAAAGACATACTTTATATGAATTAACATGCATTCATTTGTGAGGATGGATATGCAATGCTATACACATTCTATAAAGAAACAAGGAGCAACAGTGTTCAGCTGAAACGTGACTTAACAAGCCTCCTTCATGTTTTATAAATAACAAAGCTCACATTTACACGGAAATAATCTGATTAGGTTCATACCTGACAGATTTAGCATTGGCCATTCGTCATCAGGGTCATGACATTATGGGCATTTTGTGAACTGAATTATGTGGCACATGTACAATCCATCATCCAACACAAGAGTACTTCAGGTCTGAGGAGACTAGTCTCTCTGACTGATATAATACAATAGCAATAGTAAGACAATACTTTTAATGTTTTTGAAAGCTTTTCCCTCTTCCTCTGTAAAACAACATGTATTACTAGTTATAGTGACACTTAAAAATAGGAAGTTTGTGGGCTATAACCACTGATTTCACATGTGTGCACTTGCATACTGACAATGTTGGGAAATATCTCCCTGACCCTGAAGAATGTGTTTGTCTATAATACGGTACATGTAGAATGCATGTATTCAGGGCTTATGACAAAAGTGGCTTTATGTTGAGCTCGAGTTATTTCTGTAATCCTGTAGAGTTTAAATAAACCTCAGGAGGCAGTGGCTCGGGAGAACACCAGCTTGGCTGTCTGCACCTCACTTTTAGTTCTAGGGTTTCAACTCAAACTTTAATCAAGATGATTTTTCTGATGGACCTTCAGATGATGCTTCTGGACATGATATACTTTATTCTCCGTAACTCAGTGCGTGTGGTCCTGAAACCTCGTATGAAGCCTATCGATGGAGAGCTCGTGCTGATCACAGGAGCAGGAGGAGGCCTGGGCCGTCTGTTTGCTCTGGAGTTCTCCAAACATGGATCTGAGGTCGTGTTGTGGGACGTCAACAGCAGCGCCAACGAGCAGACAGCCAAGCTGGTGCGAGAGCAGGGGGGCACTGCCCACACCTACACTGTGGACGTGACCAGCAGAGAGGACGTGTACCGCAACGCTGACCAGGTCAGGAGCGACCTGGGCCGGGACGTGTCCATCCTGGTCAACAACGCCGGCGTGGTGGCAGGGAAACGCCTGCTGGACTGTCCCGACGAGCTGGTGGAGAGGACACTCAAGGTCAACTGCCACGCCCTCTTCTGGGTGAGACATGTTTCTCCTGTATCCAGTGAATAGGCAGCCAAACATATTCTTGTTAAGTTTGTGGTGAGAGACTATCATAAGCCACAAGGTCAGTCATTCTGAACTACTGAACAATGGAAATAGTTTAACTATCCAACAATGTTACCTTGTGTGTTTCAGACGGTTAAAGCCTTCCTCCCTCAGATGAAAGCCCAAGACCACGGACACATTGTGACCATTGCCAGTGTGCTTGGACTCTTCAGCACGGCCTGTGTGGAGGTGAACTCCAGAAAAGCAACACTTCCTTTACACTTTTTTAAGAATAATTATATGTACATGTGTGTGTGACAGGATTACTGTGCGAGTAAGTTTGCTGCAGTCGGCTTCCACGAGTCCTTGGCCCATGAGCTCTTGGCAGATCAGGTGGACGGGGTGAAGACAACTCTGGTGTGTCCTTACATTGTGGACACAGGCATGTTCGAAGGCTGCAAAATAAGGTTTGGTTACAATTCCATTTTAATGCCTTAATTACTGACCATGCTATCGTGTGTATTTCTCTTGAAGATATAACAAAATAAACATATTTTTTGGCTTCAAAGCTGCATTGATTTTGATTGTCTAAAAGATGATGTGGCGCCCTCTTTAGGGAGGAAGCAGAACTACTCCTGCCTCCTCTGGACCCTCAGTATTGTGTTGAACAGGCTATGAATGCCATTCTCGTGGACCAGCCCCTGGTGTGCATCCCACGCCTCACATACCTCCCTGTCCTGTTCAGAGCGTGAGTACTTAGGCTTTGTTTTATTGTTTCTAAACAGCTGAAAACTCAATTTGATCATTTTGTTTCAGGTTGTTGCCCTGGGAGTCCAATGTAATTGCATACAGATTCATGGGCTCAGACAAATGTATGTATCCCTTCATTGATTCCATGAATCCAAAGCTTAGCTCTAACCTCACCACAGAAGTAGCATAACTGAGGTCATCAGGCCACTGGGACCAAATATTACTTCTTGTGTGTAAGTGTACTTATTTAAAATGCCATATGGCCAAGTTTCAATTGTATGCAGGAGGAAAAGTGACTTTATTATGGGCTTTAAAATGAAAATAGGTGACACTCAGCCAAGTGCTCATCAACACATGCTCAGGAAACAAGATCTGTCACTGTCTACACCAAGATCTGAACATGAATTGAATCTTGACTAGGCTTAATAGATGTTTTTTGTTTGTTTGTTTCGTTCTCTGTGTTTCATGTTTACATAATAATAAACTTGTTAAAAGTGTTTTCTTGGACTGAAGTGAGAGCAGTGTACATAGGTCATGGTTTGTCACATTATAACCCACATTTTTGACCATGGGAAATACAATGCCTCGACCTGGTTTCCTACTACAGTCCATTTTTTCCTCTGTCTTCAGTATAAAGAGATAATAATAGATTGTGTTATATTATGTTGTATATGATTCGATGTTCATTAGTTTGTAGCATGTCAAAAGAAGACTTGAACCGTATGTCTTTGGTTAGTGCGTGAGAGCACTGACATTTTATTACCATGTGAGGAGAGGGATGGGAGGCTGACATTAGGAAGGGTAACTCCAGGGAGCCTAGTGCAACAGGAAGCTTTCCTGCTGCACACAAATCAGACAACATTGAAGCAAAACTACATTTACTACATCGTCTTCCCAGCCCTACATGGTAATGTCCATCACTTCACTTGTGGTTGTTGATATAAAGCACTGTGGGAACAATCAACAGAGGTCCTCCTGCTGCACCCTAGACAAAGAGGAGGCAACTAAAGGTTTCTTTACTACCTCATTAAGGAATGAAATATAGAACACTTAAAACAGGTTACCATAAAGAAAACTAGCTTTAGGCAAAAACAAAAAAAAGTTCACATTAAATTATTTTCACATAGTTAACACCTCAGTGACTATGGTGCAGAGACTTCTTCTACAAAGCAACATAAAATAAATATTGTACAATTAAACAACATCAAGAAGGAGAAACTAAATCTTTCTATTCATCTTGTTTAACTGTGAACTTTTTAGAAAAACTAAAAAAGAAATAGTTTACGGCTTACTGAGCCCAACGCATCCTGTAGCCACGAAAACAGTAACAAGAACACAGTGTGGATGTTTCACTAGTGCTTTAGGACACAACCAGGTCTGTGTCTCTACACAGTGCCATCCAGGGTGTGTGCCAGTGTGTTTGAGTTAGCCGGTTTGAGGTCGCCTTCCATTTCCTGCTTTACACACCTGAGGAAACACATCAAAATAACATAAGCATTCTTCTTTAGTAAATGTATTAAATATTGCTGTGATATTTCTATGTAAACAAGGTTATAAGTAGGATGTACCCAGATGCTGGTCCATTCCCTGTTCTTTCATTTGCCTGTTGGTCCAACTCCGAGAGCATCTTCAGTACATTTAGAGCAGCCTTTGAAAACGAGAGTTAGCATTTTAAAATACAACATGAATACTGATTAAAACACAACTATACTAAACTTACCATATCATGACAGGATTCTACATCTTTGCCAATGCCATGACTGATGAGTGGAGGCTGTGCCGAGCAGTTTATTAGTGATACAAACTCATTCTTGTTATTCTTGGGAAAATCTTTGTATTCCACCTGGAAAAAGAAAGACAAAAATAGTTCTGCAATCATGTAATATTTCTTTACTTACATTTACTTAAATACATGTCATTGAGTAATTTTTTGAAGTAACTGCACTTCATGGAGTGATATATGATAAAACCTTAACATACAGTACTTTTTACTTCTACTTGAGTTATATTATCATGAAGTGTCTGTATATTTACTTGATTTTAAAAAGTAATTACTCATTCCACAGTGAGTAAATCTGCTGCAGTGATGTACATGTATGTTTCCACGTCAATCATGTCGATCTGTGTAGTCTGTATCTCACCTGCAGCCCCTGTACTGCGGCCAGAAATCTGAGCTGTTCGGAGGGTCTGGTCATAGGTCCGTGGGGCGGATGGGTCAGGTTGTTTTTGTTCTTGAGGATGGCCTCTGCAGTGGGAGACGTTCCCGCGAACAGCAGCTCGTTGGCGATCATGGCGGTGACTGTGGCCTTGCCCGGGTTTGGCAGAATGCGACTGACCTGAGGGCCCTGACAGATCCCGACCGCCTGAGCCACCTCTGGCACCATGGGCAGGATCCCTGCAGGCAGCTGCTGGTGGGACATGTAAGACATCCGGAAGTCTTCCTCCTTTGTACCTGATATAAAAAAACAACTCATTAGATATGAGGGTTTTTTATTTTGAATTTTGTGTGCTTTGATGGCTTACCGTTCGCTGCCTCTTCTGCCGAACCCGGCTCAAAAAAGGTCACTTTACGTCCATCACCAGGTTTTTTTACTGGGGTCTGTGTTTAATGTAATAATGATTAAAAGCCTTGACTAAATGATCTTTGTGAAAACACGCACTTCATACAGAACCTTTTCATCCGTTTTTAGTGCCGGCTTTGGGGGCTGAGGTTGAGGCACTTTGTATCCCAAAAGTTCAAGCATTTTCTCAGCAGCATTTCTCTTGGCCACCTTCTTACTAGGTCCCATTCCCTCTGCAGACTGTCCCCCCACTGCCACCTACCAAAGAGCCACACATGCACACAAAAACATGAACATGAGCAAACATACGCTAAGACAAGAAGACAGATGTTAGCTAAGCCGAGATAAGCAGCAGCTGACTCACCTGCATCACAAACTCCCTGCGCCGCGGCAGCCCCCTCTCTGTCACCATGATGTACTCCGGCTCCTTCTCCTTCTTGGCCTGTTGGATCTGTGCCAAGCGACTGATGGGATTCATGCCCTGCCCATACTCTGGACTGGTCTGCAGCTGCACATAAACACCTCAGTCAGACCATCTTCAGGTAGTAAACGTGAGTGATACTACTTACCTTGATGATGGATTTTGTTTTCTTTTTGATGCGTGGCAGTGCCTTTTCCACACTGGGAATATGAGGAAGTTTCTTCAGTTCTCCCAAAACAGCTGCTGCCGCCAGCTTTTTTGCAATCTTCTTACTTTTCCCCTCACCCTCCCCAGTAAACTGCCCAACTATGACATGCACAACAAAGCTCTTCATGTGAGGAGGGCCGTCTTCCTTTAAAACCTAAAACACAAACGTTTGCATCAATCAGCAGTAGAACACCATGTTTGACTTTTGCATATACTTTCCTTACCTCAAAGCTGACCGGTAAGTTACGTTTAAGTGCAATTTCAAACACTTGGCTGATTTCCGATTTGTTTAGGTTTTCCTCTTCCTCCTCTCCATTCATCTGTTCCATATAATCCATTATAGTGTATTACAAAGCATACATTTCTACCAGCATAGATCGTAACTTGCTGCACTCTTACCTCAGACATCTGCTGTAATAACGGTTCATTCTCCAGCACCTTCAGGGCTTTACCAGCAGCGTCATGTTTGGCCAGCTGACGAGTGCGACCCTTCCCTAAAAACTGCTGCCCTCCCACTGACAGCTCCACGTGGTAAATGACCGGTCCCACAGGAGGGAAGGGGTAGTAGTACCTGCAGGACAATACGTCATATGCCTTGTCTAAATACTACATCAAGATATAAATATTCTAGTTGACAATAAGTGAACTTACTGCTGCATCGAGCGTTGGTAAGGCCCCGGGGAGCGGACATTGTAGTTGTAGTTTGGAGGTCTCATTACTGGATAAGGGTCGAGCGGTTTGTACATGGGCTTTTTGCCAAGCTTCATACAAACAGCATTCAGCTCCATGGTCTGCGTCATGCAATCTGTGACATAATCAACACAACCGAGTCAAAACAGGGTTCTTACTCTTCACGCAGTGGCAGTGTGAGGGAGGAGCCCACCTGGGATCTTGCCGGGATGACGGGGCGACCTCACAGTGGGTTTGGGGAGTGTGGTCTCAGACAAAGCAGCTGCAGCCGCCAAGTGCTGGGCTTTCTTGATGCTGGTCCCTTCTGCCTCCCAGTGCTGATCTCCCAACGTGAGTCTGACTGAAAAGATCTGACAGTAACAGCACACAAATATGAAATGGGATTTTTTATAATAAGCATGTGTAAGTATAAGATGCGTACATGTATTGTATCATGGAAAAAAATCAGCACAACTGAATCATTGTCCCCATACAGTTTTGCTGAGAGAAATGAAATGGCACGCATAAAGCAGTATAGGTGTTCCCAGGCTTTATATGCATTACCTTGGAGTGAGCTGGCCCTTGCTCACTCAGAAGCTTGTATTCAGGTTGGATCTTGTTGAAACGGGCTAACTCATTCACCAAGCACATAGGGGTCTTCTCTTTAGGGTTTGCCATGTTTGATTCTGCACCAAAGACAAAAGCAACATAAAAAGTCTTATGAAGCTACTCCCAGTCCACCATTATATGCTTCTGCCCTGCATCATACTGCGCTATGAACTTTTATGGCTTAATTTGATCTGGCATCTGTCAAAATGCATTCCAGTACCTCTCAATTTTCAGCTGCAAAGGATCAGGGAAATGTGATTTTGATTATGGCAAAAATGATCTCATCCACGTGTAGTTCTATGTTCATCTGGCCAGGAAGAGTCTCCACCAGTAGCTTGGCCAGCCAGCATGTCATGACAGTGTCATTACAAATAACCCAATAATTCTTTTTAATACGATAATAATAAGCCCAAAATGCTTTGACAATGCCGGAGGTTAGAATACTAGGCCCCCAAAGACTGAGAGACGCTCTGTCAGAGCAGATTATCACCCTTAACAATGTTAGTGTATCCTCTCATTCTACCGTCAGAAATGTTCTATTTGAACAAAAGCTTTCCTTTAAAGCACAAATAAACCAGGCCTGTAAAACAGCGTTTTTTCACTTGCGTAATGTTGCTAAAATAAGAAACATTTTTCCTAAAAGTGATGCGGAAAAGCTTATTCATGCATTTGTTTCGTCATGGCTGGACTATTGCAACTGCCTGCTCCTCTGTATACTAACTGATGGAAAAGCTAGTCTGGTATAAATATGCAAGCTTAATTTATTTGCACACAATTTTAATAAAAAAAAAATATATATATATATATATATATACTCCACAGGCTATGGAGTGAGTGAAATCCTCCCTTATCTGTGAAGTGCTTTGAGTGACTTGAGTCATGTGAAAAGTGCTCGATTCCCTTTCCCTATCCATCCTGTCCACTGTGTCGATGGCAGACCCACCTGTGGAGATGTTGTAGGCAGTGGCTGAGCCCGCGGGCAGGGCAGAGCTCCTCCCCGGCTGGCTGGCACTCTCTGAGGGCAGGCTGCCGGACGCACAGGGGATGCTGTAGCCGGATTGCTGCTGCTGTCCCATGGGCAGCGGGGCAGGAGCAGCAGGCATCGGGCTGGCAGGACACTGATACTGCATCTGAGACATGTTGTTGGATGTTGTCAATCACAAGCAGTGCAATTTATGATTGTATGGATCTGACTGCAGGATCTGCCTGGAAATAAAATATGGACACAATTAATATCCAAAATGCATCCCCTTTTAAGTACTGAATGGTGCAATAAAGTAACACTTCAGTAACATTAATTTTAAGAGGGTTGCTCATGCAGATATATTTCGCATTGAAATATATTACTGTCTAACAGAAGAAAAAACTTGAAGACAGTGAACGCATCCAAACATTCTTACGTAGCCCACTTTCAGACGGCCTGGCTTTGCGTTTTAAAAACACAACAAACCATTTTTTCTGCAGGTGATGCAGAAAAATGTCTTCGAGAAAGTTTTCCATTTCCCAGACGTCTCTTGAACCACAAGGTAAGCAATACTACTTAGTATTTTGCTATATTTGTTTCAGTGGGTGTTGCCCCAGACTCATGAGGCCGAGGAGGCTTTTGGGAAACGTTAGCCTTTAGCTTTTAGCATCGACCAAGAAGAGTTCGGATAACAATATAACAAATACAGTAACTTATTGCAAAATGAGACCGTGCAACCAAGAGTGCATACTACTTTATTCTAAACCTTTCTGATAGTTATGTTTGTGAAAGTTGTCCACTTCATGAATGCGGCCAGTGCCAGTGTTAGCTTCTCAGCTAATCCACACTCGAGCAGCCGCTGCACGCTCTTCTTCTCACCTCGTTCTTCCTGACGGTCAGATGTGGGCTACTCCATGTGACAGGTTCATGTACAGCAGCAGTCTGGTGCTGACAAACACTTTCTGAGCCTGATGAAGTGTATTTTGTATCAAAACGAAGACTCCGAAGAGATGGACATAGGGACGACAGGGCAAACACTAAAGAGAATGGTCCTATCCACAGGCAGCCTCCGGGAAGTGACATAGAGACAGGAAAACACATTTCAAAATAACAAAATCCATGCACTACCAGCATAAAACAAGACAAACAATGCATACGAAGTACTATTGTATTGTATTCCTTAAAGAGTTGCAATGCTGACAACAAACGCATCTATACCGGTGGTACATTAAATAAAACTATACAGGCCAGGGTTATGGTTATATTATGTAGCAATTTATTTAATTGCAACAGTCCAAAACATGATTTGCATCACAATTCATATAGGTGTAAAAAACAAAAATAGAAAAACCAAAAATTAGCTATCCAGCTCATAATTCAAGCTAATAAATATAAAAGTGATCAGAAACAACTGACTATAAAATATTACTTAGGCCTAGAATCCAGTCTAAAACTCCAAAGCTTCATAATAATAGCAAGTGGGTGTGCTGGTTACAAGTGGTCTGAGAGAAGTACAAGTTAAGAGTTATAAGCCTGACAAATATTTAAGGAGTCTCTCAACATGAGGTCGCGCAGTCGCCACAGAGCGTCTGCCATTGTGGTGTGGGCCCCTTTGCTCTTCAGCCAGTGTGCAGGCAGTCTGCTCTCCTGCTCTTTGGTCAAGTAACCTTCTCGTCGCTGGACTGCAACAACATGTGCAAAATTAAACCAGGAATGCCGGAAATGATCTTAAATGACATGTTGATCATTCATTGGCATGGAAACTCACCCTTGAGAGTTTGGTCCCATTTGCTCACTGTGGAGGACTCTGCGTTCAAGCCCTCGATGTACTTGAGGTAAGCCTCGGAGTGGAGCACCCTTTGAGTTTTTGGGGGTGGGGCCACAAACATTGGGGGTGTGGGCTGCAGGTGTGAGGGCTGTCCCTGTCCTGGATAGGGTGGAGGGGCATGCTGGCCAGGGCTGTACATGCCAGGCTGAAGAAATGGAAACAGATTTTGTTTTGCTTACCTGTTATTATACACAGTGCTCAACTGAAATCACAAGGATATATTGGGTCATACCTGTTGCATGAAGTTCCCTTGTGCTGGGCTCCCTTGCATGCCATTCATTCCAGGACCCACCATACCTGTCGATTTACATATTTAAAAATACCACTGAATACATATGTAATCAAGTACCGGTAATGAAAATGTTCAGTAAACATGAGTGTTATTTCATTCTTATGTTACACGTTTGTTACATGTAATTCTGAAACTAAATGTGTGAGTTACTTGAAAGAGTTAACAGTAAACTGTGAGTACATTTGATGATGTGTTGTTACCAGAGATATGATGCACTATTATGTGAATGAGATCAGGCTCACAGCCTGTACACCAGGTAAACCCTCCAGCAGCAGAGACGGCTGGATGTGACAGAGAAGATGTGGCTGGGACAGTACCCTTACCCTGATGGGGCATGCCAGGGTATCCAGGTATGCCTTGGTGAAGGTGATGAGGCAGGAGGGGCATCCCAGGTGACATTGTGGCCACACTGAGTAAGCCCTCATGAGGGCCCTGCATGGGCATGTAAGGTGGGCCGTAAGCTCCCATCATGCCTTAGAAGAGAGGGTGAGGAGAGGACATGTTCATGCATAAGTGACATGCAGCTCTAGAAAATGTCAAACGACATGCACTACAGATGACACTACAGCCACTCTCTCACAAGCCACTTTATACACTCCCGGAAAAAGTGCTGGCATTAAATGGAGCATTAGATCCCAAAACAATCAAAATTATTTGATTGTTTTAGGTGGAAAAAAATCATTCTTTAAGTAGCACAAACGCTACAATACAAAGTGGTTTGTGAGAAAGGGATTGGTGATACAATGAGTTCCATTATGTTAGCTTATAGAAAGTAAAATAAGCTTTACATGAAAATGTTACTAAAATGCAAAAGCAAACATGCAAACACTGACATGCAATTTAAATGGAAAAGCAAAAAAATATAATACACATCAAAACAAAATTGCAGCAAAAATGGCGAAATGCAAAAAACAAAAAACTAGTAATGCTTTTAGCTTCTTAATCTGGTTTAAATATTAGACATGAAGCAGTTTAGTCCAGCCTCTTTGTCCTGCTGCCTGTAGTCAAACGAGGTGCTCTCTCAGAGGGGTTACCTGCTGGTGTCATGGACTGGTTTAGCATTCCCAGAGTGCTGGGTGAAGGCACCACGCCCATCATCGCCCCCACAGGGGTACCTGCTCTAGGGGACACTTGCTTCTGGGGGGGTCGTTCCCGCTCCTGCTGCTCCACTATTTTGGCTGCACGCTCTGAAAAAAACAAAAAAAAACAACCATCATTCACATTTTGGTCACGCAGCAAGAATGTGTTTGTTTTTAGTTACTTTCAAGCTGTAAACCTCACCTTCATAATCTGCTTTCTTAGCGGCCTCAAGGTTCCTCCACTCGGTTCCCACCAGTCGACTGAGCTCGCCGAAGGAGAAGTCCGGGTGCCGGGCCTTGATGACGGCTCTCATCTCACTGCTGAACAGGATGTATCCACTCATGTTGATCTTACGCTTGGCGCCTTCTTTCTTTGAGAGCCCCTTGATCTTAGGAGTGGACTTAAAGAGAGTAAAACAAACAGCTGAATTAAATATAGTGCTATTGCAGGGGTAGGTAAAAAGCCAATTTGATCTGGTGTCCACAAAAAAAAAAAATCCACAGGGCACCGCAAATGATTTTCACTACTGGAATGAAGATATACAGTTTGTACATGTAGACTTGGTTCATTAAACTAGACAAATGAACTAGAAATACTTGTATATGTGTACACTGGAACTGATCTACAGTCCTAAATATTAAAGTTGTCCTTTGTTGAGGTACCTGAGACGGTGTGTACTGGATCATGTCCATGTCACTGGACATGGGCGTTTGCATCTGAGGCATCGAGGGCGTCTCTGAGGCTTCATCATCGTCATCCATGTCCTCCATGTCATCGTCTCCATCCTCCAAGTCTGCCAGCTTCAGCTCCAGCTCCTCGATCTTCTTATCCAAGAAAGGTGAGGCCTCCTTCTGTGGTACTATGAGTTTCCTAAAAAAAAACAGCATTAGTCTTTGTTGACTTATCCATGTGGTATATATATATATATATATATATATTTTTTTTTTTAACATACCTGAAATAGTAAAGCTCGTCTTCCACGACCTTGGGTGAATATGAGAATCGTCTGAGGCCCTTAAACTTTTTGATTTGCTTCTCCGTGTCGATGTAGCGGCTCTCACACAGTAACAGATGTTCCTCTGGGATCTCAGTGGGTCTGCAGGAGAGGTAGTCTTTGAAGGAAGACACCATGCATTTACCTGCAAACCAGCACAAACATTTATTAGACTAAAGAAAAACAATTTTTTGACGTGTAGCCATTATTGTATTGTTACCTATGACACAGGTCATGGGCAGGGTCTCCTCCAGATTACTCAGAAACACCTCCTTCTTGTAGAACATCTTTGTGGGCTCATGCTGGGTCTCTTCAGGATTAATGAAGATTGGACCAAAGAAAAGCACGGTCCCGTTCTGCACCCATAACTTTTCAATCCTGGAGCCATTTAAGGAAAACACGTTAACCAAGTGTTCAAATATCTTTCCAAATAAAAATATGTTTTTCTACCCACCTTGCAACCCTGGGCTTCGACAATCCATGAGACTGGATGTAAACACAGTCTCCCACCTTGACCCACGTGTTATTAAAGCGCAACTGCTCAAAATAACGGCAGCCAGGATCCCCTCCAGTCATGTCCATCGGGACATCCTCTCTCTCCTACAAACAAAGAGGATAACACTGTTTACAACTTCCGCTGAGTATTTTAGACATGCCTGAATCCAGTCGGCAAGCGTCATTGATCCCCTAGAGCTGAGGTCAGTGGTCAGTGAGTCAAAATGGGAATATGTATAGCCCGAGAAATGAAAGTATTTATTATGTTACCTTGTCCACAAAGCTGCCACTGTTGGCGTATGAAAGTGCCAGTTGCTTGTCCTGGTCCGGTTTGGCAAACATAGAAGCAATCCGAACAACAGGGAGTGGCACATCTCGTGGTGTAAACTTTACTTCGCTTGTAGGCATTGCCCAAATTTTGATCTTCTTAAATGTCTTATTTCTGGCAGTGTAGCGAGATTCACACACATGTATATCCTCTGATCGAAAGCCTTCTGGTTGGAGCTTGAAGTAGTCCTAAACAAAACAACATTTATTCAGCTTGGTGTGAACAGCATTTGATGCCATTAGAGGGAGACTTACTTTAACAAACATGACTACACACTTCCCCATGACTTTACTGATGGGTGCTTTGTTGTAGTAGTCACCTTTGAAAACCTCTTTTTCCAGAAACTTGCGTGTGGCCACGTGAAAAGTTTCGCTGGGTCTGTAGAACCAACCCCCGAAAAGCCACTTCTCACCTTGACAGAACACATCAGGTAAGGCATCGCACAGTGAACTAAACATAAATAAATTCATATGGAATAGTTAGTTAATCGTACCCTTTTCATCCTCCCATAATCGTTCAATGCAAACAATGTGTGGCTTCAATTTTGGCTCTGAAGGCTCCACATAAACAAAGTCTCCCACATGATAAGTGCTGTTCTCGAAGCTGCAGTCCTGTTTGTACACACGCTCAGTCTCAGACTCAGACTGCCAGGCATCACTGGATGAATCTTCATTTTTGCCACCTAATTTGTAAAGTAAAGATAATGAACTCAGTAAAAACTACTTATCACATACACAGGACTCAACAAACCCTTGTGTTCCTCTTCCGCCTCCTCCGCCTTCTTCTGCTTGTCCTCCGCAATCTCCTTGGGGATTTTCTCCCTTTTCTCCTGCTCCACATCGTTGTGGAGGTGTTTCAGTGTGTAGTTCACTGCAGTTGACATCAGGATTTCTCCATTTTTGCATAGTTCATCTCTGATCTTAATAAAAAACTGCTGCAACTCGACAGCATCTTCAAATATTTCAGAATCGGTTCTGCAAAAGTAAAAGAACACATTTGATGTATTGCTTTTTTAAGTTAAGATTCATAATGCACACCAAAAGGCAACATATAAAGTTTCTGTACCGGTTCAGTTTTCTTGCCCTTTCCAGCACCTCAAACGCTTGTTCTTGGAAGACATCGAGTCTCCTGTATCGTCCTCTGTCCACGTTCATCCGAATCACGTCCAGATTGAGTGGCGGTTTATCAGGAGTAGCTGGATCTACAGCTGGGATCTCAGCCAGAGAGTCACTGTAGCAGCGTCCCTCTTCGTCCTGGTGTCCCATCACAGACACAAACAGATTCCTGATCAGCTCTCGGACCTGCGCTCCCACAGGGGGAGGTCCAGAGTCCTCTGCCCCCTCCTGCTGTTTCCTGGTCTCCAGCAGGACGCGGTGCAGCACCAGGGCGTCCCGATAGATCAGAGACTCCGGCTCGTTGTAAATACAAGCGTTATTGAACATCAGAGCAAAGTCCTCCACCAGAGACTCCACGTCCTGGTACCGTCCACCTGCCATGTGGCTCCTGACCCGCTCCATGTCGATTGGCTTCTTAATTGTGGCATAGTAGTCGGGCAGCTCCGAGCGGGAGGGCAGTCGGAGAAAGATGGTGCTGAGACGCCGGCCTCTGCGGTCAGTGTAGTTTCTCACGGCATCATATACATCATTCAGTTTCTGTTGGAGAGGGGTGAGGTATTTGGACTTCTTTGGTGAGACACCGCTCTTTCCTATTAAAAAAACAAGTATCTCTATTAGAATTGTAAGCTAAAAATCACGACAATTAGATTCAAACACATATGCAAGACTTCTACAGAAGAGATCAAAAAGCACATTCAGATCTTACTGAGTTTTAGCTTAGGGGATCCCACATCCTCCTCGTCAGGTGGAGATCCCAGCTCCTTGCGTTTGTCTATGAGTATCTTCTCCAGAATATCCGCATCATTATAGACCTATCACAAGCAATAATATAAGAATAACATTTAATAAACAAAAATGAAATGTGCAGTCCACATGCTTGAGGTGTTGTCTGCACCTGAGATCCTTCTTCGTTGTAATGTCTAGCATTTCGAAACATCAGCTTCATGTCCTCGATCAAGGCGTCCTCTGTGTTGTAGCGCTCGGTCTTTATGTTATTTTCAATGGTCTTTAGGTCCATCGGCTCCAGGATGACATTGTAGTAGTCAGGGTAGTCTTTCTTAGACGGTTTGACCATGAACAAATCAGAGAGGCGGCGGTTGGTCCCAGCCTCCTTAGCCTCACTCACAGCATTGTACAAGGCCTTCATTCTGCCCTTCTTGCCTTTCTTGTAACTTAAAGTGAAAAGAGAAACAGATAAAATGATTAATTGCATGGTGAAAACCAAGACAAAAATATTCTGTACCTTTTCCGTTTAACACTTCCAGCATCAGATGACAAAATACTGTCTCCGTCGTCTTCATCTCTTCCGAGGAGCTCTTTCTTTTTAGCCTAAATCAACAACAACAAATACACTCTGTGTCCATGATGTCAAGATATCTTTTTCAATATTTATGACCACAACAATCACACTTTACCTGCATAATCTGCTGCAGCCTAAATGCTCTCTTGTATATGCTCGAGTTCGGCATGTTGTAGCGTTTTGCATTCTCAAACATGACGTTTAAATCTGCTTCAATTTGATCTAAATTATCATAATCACCAGTTTTTATCTTTTGCCTGAAATGAAAACAAAAAAAAGGTTACGGTGTGACAATAGTTACCACACTTGATGCATCTACAATAGGAAACTACCTGATATGACTCATGGAAATGGGCTGCTTGATCTGTTGATAGTAGTCGGGGTATTCTCTGCGAGAGGGGAGTTGTTGAAATGGTTCTGAGAAGAGTTGTCCAAGGCTGTTTCTGGCAGTTCTTAAGGCTTCAAAAAGCTGGAAGATTGGATTGACTGCATCCATACTGGAAGACTGGCTCTCTGCCTCAGACTCCCCTTCGTCATAACCTGCAGACCCTGATGTAAACATATACAAAATTAACTTCTAAAAGAAAAGAAACATGTGTATTTTTGCTCTAGTCTGAAGGTGTTACCTGACATCCCGTGGTCATCCTCACTCTCTGACCCGTACTGTAGAGTTGTGCTGACACCAGAAAGACGATCAGACTGCCCAGACTTACGATTCCTGAAACCATTGTGTCACACACTTCACACAAGTTCATGAATTAGACGGCAAGAGATAAAATAACTTTAACAAACCTACCTGATGCGCATACTTGATTTAGTGGGTTCTCCATGTTCAAGTTCTGCCTTTCGATGCAAGAAAATTTTCTTGATCGTGTTTGCATCCTTCATGATAACAAAGTCAGGAGTTATAAATTGGTATCCTATGTATTGTTAAATAAACATATCCAATAGAGAAGCTTACCTTAAAAACCTGAGATCCTGGTTCATTATATGTTTTGGCATTTTTCACCATGAGAATAACGTCCTTCGCCATAGCAGTGACACTTTTATAGTATGTATACTAAATGTACATAAAAATGATTAATAATAATTAAAGTGTAAAGTTAAACAGTTAACTAAAATAGACAGAGATGCATTACCTGTATTCTTTGTGTGATTGTTCTGAGGTCTATTGGTTCCTTGATAACGGCATAGTAGTCAGGGTAATGCTAAGAACATACATACAATAAATATAAACTATAAGATGACTTATAAATAAAAGTTTAAAATAGATAGTATCCCCAAAAGTTCACAGTACCACTTTGGAAGGCAGTTTTTGAAACAGCTCACTGATGGGCCGCCCTGAGGGATCAGAATGAGACACAATGGCTTCGAGGAGTTGCTCCAACACCTCTTTCAAACGGCCAGACGGGGTCTAAAAAAATACATCACATTCTAACACAAGTCTTACAAATAATGCAATATTTCATAATGCATACCTCTTCCTCTGTGGACATTCCTGTATTCTCCAGGTCGTCATCATCATCGTCATCATCTTCTGCTCCAGGCTGAACAAACTCATTTCTGGTTTGCAAATAGACTTCCCACAATTTGCATGCCGCTTGATATTCCTCACGGTCATTCTATGT
>JAADKR020000022.1:4064111-4075869 GCA_011763505.2 Lythrypnus dalli
GCAAGGCCGGAGCTGCAGAGAAAGGCGTCCCTCTCTATCGACATATCGCTGACCTCGCGGGAAATCCAGAAGTTATTTTGCCAGTGCCAGTAAGACTTTGGATTTATTAGCATAATAGTAGTAGTATTTAAGTATAATATCTTGTATTTTCTAGGCTTTCAATGTCATCAATGGTGGATCACATGCCGGCAACAAATTGGCCATGCAGGAATTCATGATTCTGCCGATTGGGGCTTCGACTTTCAAGGAGGCCATGCGTATTGGGGCAGAGGTGTATCATAATCTGAAAAATGTGATCAAGAAGAAATATGGTCAGGATGCTACCAATGTTGGGGATGAAGGTGGCTTTGCTCCAAATATTCTGGAAAACAAGGAAGGTAAACATCTTTATTTTTTCATCATTAATTCTTATTTCAGATTTAGACATTTTATAGTTAGATTTTTATTATTAGTAGTAGTATTATGCTAGTGATGAAGTGACAACTGCAAGAGTGTTTTAAGGCCTTCTGAAGCCTATCATTAAAGAAAGAGGACAATACCATCACGCCTCTCACTTAAGGTTCAACCAGATATGTTTTACTTTATTACTGTAAGATCCGTTTAGTGATTTCTATCCTTTACAAATGTTTTTTTTTTTATGTTTCTCTGTTTTGATCCATAGCTCTGGAGTTAATAAAGGAGGCCATTGCCAAAGCAGGCTACACAAATGAGGTGGTGGTCGGCATGGATGTGGCAGCGTCCGAGTTTTACAGGAACGGAAAGTATGACCTGGACTTCAAATCTCCGGACGATCCCAGTCGCCACATCACTCCTGATGAGCTCGCGGATCTTTATAAGAGCTTTGTAAAAGATTATCCAGGCATGTTCACATTACTTATATGGGCTCTACTTTTTAGTTCACATCTAGTAGTTTCAGTGCTTGTGAAAAGTATGCATTGGGACTAAGTTATACAAAAAAGTGTATTTACTGAACATTTTCTGGACCACTTGCTTGTGAGAAAACACAAAAATAAAGTTTGATAATATACTTAAATTAAAACCATTTATTAGCTAAATAGTCTAAGTCTAAGTTAGCCTATAGCAACAATAAATAGTCGTAGTGTGAAGTAAATATGTGTGACTTTGCTGGAAAACTGAATCTTTTTGCCCCTCTCTTTTGACCGATGACAGTGGTGTCCATCGAGGATCCCTTTGACCAGGACGACTGGGCAGCCTGGACTAACTTCACGGGCAGCACTGACATTCAGGTGGTAGGAGATGACCTCACAGTGACCAACCCCTCTCGCATTTGTAAAGCTGTGGAGGAGAGGGCCTGCAACTGCCTCCTCCTTAAAGTCAACCAGATCGGCACCGTCACCGAGTCCTTAAGGGCGTACGTCTTTCATATAAAACATGCAATTTTAAAACTTTCAGTCCTGCACATTAGTTATGTCCCCTTGGTTCTTGTAGATGCAAGATGGCCCAGGAGAGTGGATGGGGCGTGATGGTTAGCCACCGCTCTGGAGAAACTGAAGACACTTTCATTGCTGACCTAGTGGTTGGATTGTGCACTGGACAGGTATAGGGCCAGCAAAATAATGATAACATTTGACCTTTTGAGTTTGAATATTCCACTTGCAAACATTCACACATAATTGGTTGATAATTCCAGATCAAGACTGGGGCCCCTTGTCGTTCAGAGCGCTTGGCAAAGTATAACCAGATACTTCGGTAAGTTGTAATTATCAAATAAATGACTAAACTATTAAACTATAAGGAACATTCTTTAATTTATGCTGT
The DNA here is from genome assembly GCA_011763505.2 of Lythrypnus dalli. Classification (NCBI taxonomy): domain Eukaryota; kingdom Metazoa; phylum Chordata; class Actinopteri; order Gobiiformes; family Gobiidae; genus Lythrypnus; species Lythrypnus dalli. The sequence goes on from JAADKR020000022.1 coordinate 4,065,891, forward strand.
AGAGAATATAGCAACTGTAATAATACTGCTTAAAGTAACGCTGATGGACACATCCTGGGCTTAATACAATTTTATTATGAATACTTGTTTGCAGGATTGAAGAAGAGTTGGGAGACAAAGCCCGCTTTGCTGGAAGGAACTTTCGAAGACCGCTCATGTAAAGGAATAAGACTGTATTAGTTATGAGAGGGGCATTAATAAACAATAGCAAAATAGGTCAACTTTGTATTAGTTTTTAGAACATTTGGCATGATCATTGCCTATGTATTAAATGAATATTTAAATAAATTATTAAATGTATACAATTATTCAATAAAAAACAAATAAAAAATGCCTGCTTTCATGTCATTGTCTCAAATAATTTCATTTGAACACATATTTTGCATTGTGGTGATGTGGTAAGTCTTATCACACTTTACACACTGTCACACTGGGGATCGATGCTTTTCTACATAATGCCAGTTCAATCGCTTATAGCCACGGTTTCCTCCATAATTGTAATGGTCGGTGCATGAACGCATCCTTCTCGGGTTGTGTTCATGTGTGATCTCAGCTGGTGAGGAGCCACTCTATGCCTGTCCTCGGCACATGCTCAGTGATGTACACGGCAGCTCTGTGCAGGCTGTGGCTGAGGTCACTGCGCTGAGAAAATACACCGAGAGCCCGCACTACAGCGCCTCCATTTTGAATAGCCATGTAATCGGGGATTCGCACAGTTTGTGCGTATCGCCCACTGCGTAGTGTCAACAAGCCACATCCAAACACCCTCGACATGGACGACCTGTTCAGTCCAAGGAGGTAACTTCACCCACTCACAACCTGCTCTTATCTCTTATTGTGGCCTTTATTTGTGATGTTTTATGGTTTGTCACCGCACTTTGGAGCGCGTTAATGTAAAACCCGGAGCGTGTCAGTGTCACGAAGTTGGTGTGTGGCTAACGAGCTAACAACCAAATACAACCTTACGAGACTGTCGCGTTAGCAGCTAGCTCGTGTTTGTTGCTCACATTTAGTGCTGTTTTGTTCCCTTTGCGGTTCGTGTGCACAGATAATGTGGAGTAAAGCTGTGGAGTAAAGTGTGCGTCACTGGATTAAGCCGAACGCGCTGGGGAAGAGCCTCGTCTCTCGCCTTCGGGCTTGACCTGTATATTTACATGTCTGTGTGCGGCTAGCGAGCTTAGGTCAGCGACATGTTGTGAAAGCTAACACCGAGGGGAATAAGGCCTTTACATTACACATTATTAGTAAGGAAATGTGCGCTGGGGGGAATGGCAACCTGTTAATATACGAGGCACACACTGTTCTGGAAATGGTGACGGCACAAATGAGCCGTGTGTGATGGACTGACAGTCATTTGCGGAGCCAGAGTCGGGTTTCATTCATGTAATAATGTAATAGAAGGAAACACCGCAGGTCACCGCTGACATTGGCTCTGGTGACTGTGGAGGCGGGATGTTCTCCTGCACACACTGTTTACTGGAGGAAAGCACTGTGCATATACTCTCTTAAACACCTCCACACAATATGGCAACACCGTCAGGAATCAGGGAATAACATCATAATAACAACTATAATACTAAAAATAAGTATGCATGCACTTTCCTCTTGCAGGAGCTTGAACAGCACACAAGGAGAGATACGAGTGGGGCCTAGTCATCAGGTAAATACTGTAAACAAGCACTCACTTTAAAATTAGAAACATTAAAACTCTTCATCTGTGATCTTAAATAACCTGTACGGGTCATTTATCTGCAGGCCAAACTCCCAGAGTTGCAGTCACGGCCACAGTGTGGTTTCCAGACTCAGACGGAGAATGAGGAGCTCATGTGGACACCAGGGGTCAATGACTGTGACCTGCTCATGTACCTGCGAGCGGCCAGGTGAGACACTGCTTACCAGGTGTAAGGTGCACCAGGGTAGCAATCAAGTGCTCTTCTGTGTGTATAACTTCATAGGATACTTGTCACATGAAAAATATGTCATGTCTGCGTCTATTTTTTCCACATATAACAGAAGCATGGCAGCATTTGCAGGAATGTGTGACGGCGGATCCACTGAGGACGGGTGTTTAGCAGCCTCTCGTGATGATACCACTCTTAATGCACTGAATATGGTAAAGGATTTAAAATATATTCTCAATGTTAATTTGTTTCAGTACAAATGACTGTACGTATTTGAAATCTTTTTTAGCTTCACGCGAGTCATTATGATGCTGCAAAAGCCCTACAGCGTCTTGTGAAAAAGCCTCTGCCAAGACTTATAGAAAAATGCTGGTCAGAGGATGATGTGGTAGGTTACTTATTATGTAGTAAATGCATCGATTAAATACTGAAAAATGTATTTATTTTTACATTCTTTTTTTTTTCAGAAACGTTTTATTAAAGGTCTCAGACAGTATGGAAAAAACTTCTTCCGCATTCGGAAAGACTTTTTGCCCAGCAAGAAAACAGTAATTTTTTATTTGTATTTTTAAAAGCAATTTAAAAAAAAAAAAGATAATAATACTACATTGTATGAAGTCCTTAAAGTCGAGTATAATCTATAATGTTGTTAAAACCAGGGTGAGCTCATCACTTTTTACTATCACTGGAAAAAGACCCCAGAGGCTGCTGGAACCAGGGCCTATCGACAGCAGCGCCGCCAGCCATCCGCACGAAAAGCCAAAACACGCTCTGCTGCAGCTTCTTCAAATGCTCCATTAACGAATTATTCAAGTAAGTCATACATCATTTTACACAGTTGTTTGACATATAATTGAAACAAATCTATTTATTTCTAGATGATGCAAGTTCAGCCAGTGAGGATGACCTCGATAGTGAAGATAGCGAGCAAGATGTTAAGAGCTGCAGTCACTGTGGAACAACAAGTATGTACTCTTTTTCACTTCCTTCAGTTAATGTCTCATTACACACAGTTTCATGATGAGCTTTTTCCTAATTATTCCCCATTAGACTCAAAGGATTGGCACCAAGGGGGCAAGAACAACCCTGTGTTGTGTACACGCTGTCGCACGTATGAAAACAAACATGGCTGCCTTCCACCGTCTCAAAAGTCAGGCGGCTCCCTGTACATGTTCAAACCTGTTAAGGAGGAAGAGGAGGTGAACAGCAAGCATGGCATGAGGACGCGACGAAGTCGAGCACCTGTAAGCCTGAGGCTTCTCTTTATACACATCTTATTACTTGTGATAAGGATATTTCAAACAGTAGCCTAAACATTCATTTTAATGTGGCTGTGGATTGTGTAGCCTCACTCAAGTATTTTCTACTTCAAGTATTTATAGTTGGTAATTGTAGTTTAATTTTCATTTTATAGCAGTTGTCATCTCTACGGAGTGGCCACAGGAGAATCACCGGTTCCCCGACTAATGATGATCGTAACAGTCATTCTGGGTGTGCTACTCGAGCATCTGCTGCAGACAATAAAAACGACTCCACAAAGAGGGCAAACAAGGTAAAAAGGGATACACATTTCTCTGCATACATTTTTCTTTGAACACTAACATGCAAAACATTTGCTTGGTTGTTCAAAGTATTAATACATATTTAAGTATGTATGTGTTTATTTGCTACAAAATTAAATTATTATATTGCTTTAGTGCCTGTCACTTGGGTAAGGGATAATAAAATGTGATGTGTTATTTATTTAGAAAATAAAGGAGGAAGTTGTGTCAAAGTCAACCAAAAGAGTCAGGGAAAGCCCTGCTATGGAACCTGATGAGTCTGAAAAAATCACAGCTAAAAGACCAAAGACTCAGGTGGGAGGATTAATGAATTACCGGTAATACAAAAATGAAATTGTAATGAAGCATTGACATGACATTGTTGTTGTTGTTTTTTCCTCAGGATCCTCAGGGTTCCCGATCAGAGGGAGAGGCTGAAGTTGAAGAGGAAAGCTCGTCAGAAAGCCGCAGCGCTCAAGATGATGGCAGCAGTGACACCAAAGATATTGATCAGGACAACCGCAGCTCATCTCCCAGCATTCCCAGCCCTCAACAGGGCAACGAGAGCGACTCAGACTCCTCTGCTCAGCCCAATGGCACTCAGTCAGAGCCAGCAGCTGCCTCTTCTGCTGCTCCTCTGAGTGAGGCACCAGCTTCACACACTGTCCCGTTTCAGGGTCCTGCTGTCATTCCTCCCCCTCCTCAAAGAAGCCCCTCCACTGACTCTCACACCCCCCCATCTCCCTCCCCGGAGCCCACCCAGACCAGCACCAGTCAGGCTGCCACTGCCTCCAACAGTCTTCCACAGCCTGCTCCAAACCCAGTGTCTACGGCTGGTGCAGGACAGGACAGTCAACTTTCTGCACCATTCCAGGTCCCATCTGCAGCTAACACTGGAAGCACACAGCCCCAGCCTCCATCACAGTCATCCCAGAGAGCACCAATCTTCTACAGAGAACCACAGCTGCCCCCGAGTCCTTTATCGGGACCACAGATCAAGCCACCTCCCACCACACCCATCCCTCCTTCACATAAACAGGTGCCGCATTCACCTGCTGCCCCATACCCACAGATGCCCGCCAACCTGCCTCCTCCTCCTGCCCTGAAGCCACTTAGCGCTCTGCCTAACCAGCATCCTCCAGGAGCAGCTCCTCCTCCGCTGCAGATGATGCCACAGCCTGCGTCCACACAGCTGCCAGTCATCTCTCAGGTGCAGGGTCTCTCTGCCAAAAGCATGGGTACTTCTCATCTACCTGCCGCTTCCACCACTATCACATCTGTTTCTGCATCTGCCATCGGTCCCATGCAGAGCCTTCAGTCAGCCCTCCCTCCACTGCGGCCCTCAGGTCCCATATGCGCTCTAGTTCAGGTGAAGGAGGAGCCAATGGATATGGAGGAGGAGCCAGAGAGTCCCCCTCCTCCCCCCAGAAGTCCCTCTCCAGAGCCAACAGTGGTGAACATGGCCAGCCACGCCAGCCAGTCTGCAAGGTATGACTACACTCTCATGAGACTCTTGGCAATATATTACATACCAAACATCTTTTTTGAACATGCAAATAGTAACTGGTCACGTCATATTTAAACAAATATTTGTTCTTCAACAGGTTCATTAAACACCTGGACCGTGGGTATAACTCCTGTGCCAGAACAGACTTCTTTTTTACTCCGCTGTCATCATCGAAGTTGGCCAAGAAGAGGGAGGAGGCTGTGGAGAGGTCAAGGCGAGAGGCAGAGCTCAGCGCTCGACAAGAGCGTGAGCGAGAGAAGGAGAGAGAGCGGGAGCGAGAAAGAGAGTCTGACAGAAGCACTGTGAGTTGTAGAATGTGTTAAATGTGTTAAAAATGTGTGTGTTCAATTATGGTTAATAATACATGTAACATTGTTATACTTTCTGTTTATATGCAGAAAGCCTCCAGTTCTTCTCATGACAGCCGAATGAGTGAAGCTCAGATCACTGGCCATGGACGGCCTTCCTTCGAGCAGCCTCCCACCACTGTGGCAGCGGTGCCTCCATACATCGGTCCTGATACTCCCGCGCTGCGCACACTCAGTGAATACGCTCGGCCACACGTCATGTCTCCCACCAATCGAAACCACCCGTTCTACGTATCGCTGAGCCCTGGAGACCCCCTGCTGGCCTACCACATGTCTGGCCTGTACAGTACTGATCCGGGTCTACGGGAGCGTGAGCTCCGAAATCTGAGAGAGAGAGAGCTGCGGGAGAGGATGAAGCCTGGATATGAAGTAAAAGCCCCAGAGATGGAGACAATGCACCCCTCTGCTAATCCCATGGAGCACTTTGTCAGACACGGCGCTCTGGCTCTCCCACATATCCCAGGGCCTCCTCACCACTTTGCACCCTTTCATCCTGGGCTTCTGGAACGTGAGAGAATGGCGCTGGCAGGACCACAGCTGCGGCCAGAGCTGAGCTACGCAGAGCGGCTCACGGCGGAGCGTCTTCATGCTGAGAGAATGGCCTCAGTCTCTGACCCAGCAGCCAGGCTTCAGATGCTCAACGTGACGCCACATCACCACCAGCACTCGCACATTCACTCTCATCTTCACTTGCATCAGCAGGACCCCCTCGGCCAAGGTTCGCCTCCACTAAAGAACAGTGTTTGAGCGCCTCCTCAGTCAGCAGTCAAGCTGAACTGTATGTTTTATCATTGCTTTTCTAGGTTCCAGTCCTCATCCTCTTGTGGATCCAATGGCACCAGGACCACGTCTCGCTAGATTCCCTTTCCCAGGAGGACCAATCCCAAACCCTCTGCTCAGTGACCTGCCTCATGATCATGAGATGCTGAGGCACCCATTGTTTGGTAAGTGCTTGGCTCGGTCACTATAATGACTTATGTTTTGTACATGCCATTTATGTATTTATTTATTTCAGGACCTGCATATCCACGAGAGCTGCAGGGGCAGATTCCTCAGATGTCGGCCGCCCACCAGCTCCAGGCCATGCATGCCCAGTCTGCAGAGCTGCAGAGGATGGCCATGGAGCAGCAGTGGCTGCACGGACACCACCTGCACGGTGGGCCTATACCCAGTCAGGAAGATTATTACAGGTAACATACCTGATCTAACAGTAAGTACACTTTACATTCAATATTTTAACTTATACAGTAATAAAATCTATTTTCTATTCATTTATGAAGCCGTCTGAAGAAAGAAGGTGACAAGCCATCGTAACTATTAGGTGGTGCATGCTCATGAATCCAACCCTAAACCTATAAGCCCAAACGAATACTGTGTTCCCAATAAGACTGTATAAGAATAATGGATGTTTGTTAATATCTGCTTTTAATATATTTTAGAAAACAAATTTTAGTGTATTGTCATGTGCATTCCTCGTTTAGCACTTAATGGGACTGTCAAAGTCTGTCAGAGATTTTCATATCAGCTCTTTGTACTAGTTTTATCAAATCATTGAACATATTTAATTCAAAATTTAAAATTGACTAATTTCACAGTTTTTTACTAAGTGAAGAATAATACTTAGTAAAGGATATGAAAACAGTCCGACTTTGGGGGTAACTTTAGATATCTTTGGTTTATTTCTTTTTTTTTTCAATAGTGTCAATGGCATTTAAATCAGTGTTTGGATGATTGTAATGGACCTAGCATGATTCAGTCTGTTTCCACTAATAGATTAGCAAGTTGCATTGTTTAGAAAGCATAGTCTCAGTTGGTTTTACTCCAAATCTGCTAAATATTTGTCTCAATCCTGAAGTTTTATATATATACATATTATATATATATATCTTTTCACAGTATAACCGAAGCTTTTATCCTGTTTCTGATTGTAAATATAACTTGTTCACAATGTTTAGATGAACTAAATACGATTGATATAGCAGTAGAAGTGAACAGTTGACCCCATGATCAGCACGTTACAACTAAAGTATAAGCTATTTCACTTTAAAGTATTATAAGCTGATGGAATTAATTGATCATAGGAAAGTTATTTTGCAGCCAATACCAGAATTGACAAAAATGTTTATTAAAAAAATAATAACTTTTGGTGTTTTAATTAAATTTTTAAACAACTGCCAAGACAATATTTATGGGACATAATATAAATTGTATCCATTACATATTTATTTCAATAAATACCTCTACAATTATGCTTCTGGCACTTAATCTTTTTTCTATTGAAAAGTCATACAATGTGTCGTTATTCTTCATTTTACGTTCACTATTAACTATTTACAGAATAAAATGTGAAAAGAAAATTCAGTTTTGTCTAGAACCCCTTTATGGAAAAAACGGTCCTATCCCTGTTTTTACATTCTTTTATTTATATTATTACAAACAATAATGTGAGTAAATTAAATAGTTGTGGTCCAAACCTCTTTACACATCAAAGTGAAGAACTGGGATGTTAGAAATGAGTTTATAGTGACATTTCATAACTTCAAGATCACTATTACAGAAACACCAGAAAACTAGCAGCAAGTTCAGGAAATTGATACAATTGCTATTGATACAGGGCTATTTCCACAATGTCTGAGTTTATAATAAGATACAGTGTGAGTGAATTCTTCTGTATGTTGAGACATGAACCTGATTTTGTGTTTCTCATCAATCATCTTTGGGTGAAGTCTTTTTCTTCATGTACTGTCGCAGATATTGGATTGCTGACAGTGCACTCACATTAGCAAGGAGGGCTGCAAGGGAATTAACAATTTATATTGTCAGTTGAAATAATTGAAGATACAAGGGTTGTTTCTCACCTGCTTTCCACGTATCAGCCGCCTTGGGGTCAGAGGACCTCAGGACCCAGGAGGCAAAGGCAATGCAGACCAGACACATGTCTGACTGCTTTATTGTGGAAAATATACCCTGATAATCTGCAATGGAGATACACAAACAGCACTCTCAAATAAGATTTCACTTGCCGCCTTAATTCTTGTATTGCTTGCAAGACGATCTCAACATTAAAAAAAAGAAAAATGTTAAGGCAGGCAATTAATGTCGGGAGAAGTTCAGATCTACTTTAATAATACTGATTTTATTATGTTGCAGTCTAATACCAAAATTAAACACATTAACACTCAAATGAAAATAAAACAATAAAAAAAACAGAGTATCAGACCTTGACATGAGAGCATATGAGTTATTAGAGAAGTATAAATACTTTCTGAACCCACTGTATAGATTAATAAAGATTATCAGTACACAGGCCTATACAATACTGTTAGTCGCTGAATCGATTAACTTTAGACCTTTCCTACCTGATGGTATCTGGTTTTCCACTGACATCTGCCTTAATGCTGCCTCTTTAAACATCTGGGGTGTCATGGAGAAGACCCCTCCCTCACCAACCACAGTAACACTTGAATCAGCAACATCTGCAGGCTTTTCTTCATCTTCAGAGTGACACATCCACACATCAGATCTTTTGTCCAGAAAGCAAATACTCTTGACCGAATACAAGCCTGACGGTTCTTGCGAGAAGCTGAAGGCTCGGTCTGTGCTCCTTACAATAGACCGGGATAACATCTGGATTGGAGAGACATCCTTCATTGTTGTGTAGTTTGAACCCAAGAAAATACAGCCAGATGTCAGTTCTCTTACAGTGGGGCGTGAGCAGGAGAAGATTGGGATGGGCTCAGGTGGCAGCTCATTCATTGTTGTCCAAAATACATGGTTGTTCATAGTTAAGGCTGGATTTTCTTGTAGTCCGTAGACACTGACAGACATCGCTTTGTTATCATCAAAATGGCATTCAAAAACATCAGGAAAAGATATTTGATAATGTTCGTCTGTGACTACTGAAAACCTATCACTCACATTCTCCTCTAGAGACTTGCAGCTGCTCTGAAAAGCGTGTGAGGACAGATTCTCCATTGTCTTAAGTGCAGGAACATCATACATGCTCTTGTTTTTTCTCATCTGGTGTGGCACAGCGACACCATCTGCATCAAGAGTGGACTCACAAGAGCGTCTCTGCCCTGGACAGTCCTCAGAGGGCACCGGCGTCCCCACTCCGTCTGATTCCTCCTCACCCGTGGAGACGTAATCCGTGCACTGACTCTGATAGCTTTTGTCGTGGAGGTCGGGGGAGGAGTTTCGACTTGAATTGAGAAACTGCCAGTATTCCTCTTCGAAGTCTGAGGTGGAGAAGTCACAGCTTGAGCGGCCGGGTTTTGACTCAGTGCAATAGTCAGAGTCAGCCGCGTCCACTGTGTCCAAAGCCGCACTTTCAGGCGTGACTATTGTAGGACCTTTACCATCACAACTAGGAGACACCGATGTACGTGTATTAAGCACTTCTTCAACAGGCAACATGCATCTCTCCATTCTGATATGCAAGATGTCATTAATTGTTAGTTTTTCCATTTCATCCCAAAAGGCTGAGATGGCGTACACAGGCTGATTGTTCCCAGTGGCTTTTGCAAACGCCTCCGGACTTTCCATAGTGACCTCAAGTTCAGGTTGGCCTCCCAAAGAGCTTGATGCATTGCCAGCAGATGTAGGCGTGTCCACAGACCTGTCAGCGCCGAGGTGACCAGATGGAAAAGTCCTGGACGTCTC
>JAADKR020000022.1:4476698-4491544 GCA_011763505.2 Lythrypnus dalli
TGCACAGTTAAGATGACATTTGCATAGACTCGGCTTCTCCCAGCATGCTCTGACCTTGTGTGTTCTGACCGTTTCATGAGCATTCGAGACGCGCTCCTGATGCACGCCTGGTTATTTGTCTCCGTCTCGAGTGTGTGGCCGGTCTGTGGGGTCTCGGGACCGACCACTGTGTCCTCCTCAACATTCAGCTCGCTTCACTTCAGAACTGCAGAAACGTAAAGGAAAACATTGCTTTTCTGGGCATCTTGAGACTTGAAGGTGTTACTTTGCAAACTTAGACCTGCTGAAGTTGGCTTTAGTTTAAGATTTTTTTTACTTTTTTTCTAATCACTGGAGGTCAAAGTGCTTAGTTGCATTACATAAGAAAAGTAAAGATGCTACTACTCCAATACTACTAAAAGTTGCTCAGTCTTCCCACCCAAATGTCTCTCAAATACTGACCAAAACTTGGAAGCAACCAGGGATTATGGATAAAGCAGCTCTGATGGTTTAAGATTCAAAGCCTTGTCATTTGAAAAACTTATATTGTGCATACTGTCGTTGTGTCCTTGGGCAAGACACTTCACCCTCCTTGCCTCCAGTGCCTGCATAGATTGCATTCCATGAGGGGCTGGTGCAGGCTGTAATGGGCAGCTTGGACTGGTGCTTCTGCGATCTGGAAATGGATCAAGCGGAAGAAGAAGATGGATATAAACTAGCTATTAATAAATCTTACTGGATTGCTCTCACGCTTCTGCAGAGGTTGATGATGAGGTGATCATTTGAAACTGGTGTGTTGGAAGAGGGAAACATCCTGCTGGATTGTGGCTCTTGAGGACCAGGGTTGGCCACCCCTGATATACTACAAGGTGAAAAAAAAGTTTGTTTTACCCAGAGTGAAGATGATGCGCATGGCCAGCTGTATTCCCAGACACATGAGGGCCCATCCTGCCGCTCGGAGCCCCCAGGTCTTCATGCTGTTGAACTGGTGCTCTTTAGCAAAAATCTCCTACAAGGTAAGTGTATATGTTTACATGAACACTTCTGGAAAAAAAAAATAGTGGAGTAGTGACAGTAAACACATTGTACCTCAGCGGAAAGGCTGTCCAAGTACAGAATCTCCAAAACGTCCCCAGATTTAGTTTTAAATGGCATCAGCTGCTCTCCTCTCTGCATGGCAATAATGCTCACCTGTAAAATGGCCACAAAAGATACATATATCACCTGTTCTTAAGCTTTTAACTCAGTGTTACTTAAAAATGTTGTTTAAGTGTAATTCATAAGTAAAAGGTAAGAGTATTTCAGTTTTTCTTTTTAAACTACTGAAAGAGAATGTGTCACCCACAGTTTGAGGAGGCCCAAGCCAAGAGGGCTGTCCACTCAGACCAGCAAAGGAAAACCTCACTCGCACATCACCAACCTAAAGGTAAAAACAATGATAAAACAGAGACAGACAATGTGAGGCTGATTTATTATGAGACATGTTGAGACTCACTTCTGGTCTGCGCGGGTTTGGAGTGTGGTAGAAATAATCATCGTGAATGGAGATAAAAGGATCTGCATTTAAGGCATTAAAGTCTTTCAAGCTCAGTGTTTGAAACTCGTTAATGTTGTCTATCAGCCCTGAAGAAAACACACACATTAGAAACAGCACAAGACAATAACTACAGTGGTGTTCAAAATAATAACTATGTTAAGAGATGATAGCAATACCTTGGGACAAAATGAAGGGCCCAGCTCTGACTTCAGGAGCCACCACTGTCACACTCTCCACAGCCATAGCACTGGAGGGACAACACTTCTCATTATTGACAACATACACAACAAACCTCATCTCAAAAGCTTTACAGCACACAGTACCTTGGGTTCTGGTGACCAATCTCCTTGTCAAAATGCCGACTACTCACCAAGTCAGATTTCCATTCTGTGTCTAATGAAAATAAATAAACATATGATTTGTTTAGGATGTTAAACAAATTATATTCAACTTTCAGGGTCATTGTAATGCTAACAAATCTAGCCTGAAAGTTTACAATATGCTTCATAATTACAATTAATTTTTTCACACAATACCGCATCTTCTCAATGTACTGATGGAGGACAAAACATATTTCTTTTCACTAGTAAAAAAAATCAGGTACAGGGCCTTAAAGGTACAATCGAACTTACTGTATGTGTACGTCGTTTCCGTTTTAGTCTCACCATTTTCTTGGTAGTCCCTGAAAAAAGAATAATAATAATTAAAAACAAGTAGTAGCTTTTAGGTTCAATACAAGTGCTGAATTTTGAGTCTTTCTCACTTGCTGTCCCGATACTCCACCCATTGATACATCTCGACTTCCCTTTTCAGCTTTACAGCCTGAACCACCACATTGTAGTTTGGGTCATGAAGAGGCTGCATAGACAAAGACAATATGTTACATGTTTAACTAAATGTTTATCAAGGAAACTGAAAATGACGATTTTACCTGAGCAGTGTGGAGCTTCGCCGACAGATGAACTAAACGGTTGTTATTCTGCAGATCTATGTTAAAGTACAAGTCTAAAGGCACAACCTGAGAAAGTCCCTCATCCAGAGATAATGTTGTTTGCAGCGCTCGTCCCTATAGAGAAAAGGAAGATTGTGCCTTTAGTCTTCCAAAAAACCTTGTCCTATAACGTGTTATTTCTTACCTCATTAGTAATTAATATATAGATGGACAGGAAGAAAAGGCCAATTCCAGTCACAGTCCCTCCTGCCGTCTCACTGAGCCGCTCGAAGAACCCTGGGTTAGATTTGGTGGATACTCGCGTGTGCTTGTCCGAGTCCGAGAACTGTATTACACAAAGACATCATATAAATAATAAATCATAACAATAATCAACACATTTGAAGCACTAACACTAACACTCATTTCAAATGCATCAAAATTATTGGTTTAGGTATAAAAAAAGACCTTATTTTTTGCATTTTACAATAAAAGATGCAAACCCTAAAGCCCATGTGATGTCTATCAACCCACATAGGAAATAATACAAGGGAGAGGCAACAGCAGAGATTAAAATTGCCAAATGCATTTTTTTATTGGCAAAATTTTGTTTCTGATGACTTATGGAAAAAAAAGGTTGGTCTTTATACCAAAATGTTATGATCAACAACAAAATGACGCATGTCTCTTTTAAACGTATGCATAGAATTTATCCCACTAACCAATATATGCTAAGATATGTTAAAACAGTTGACACAAACTGTGTAAGGAACACCCAGAAAAAACCTTTTATGGAATTTTGAAAGAATTTATGGCAAAAATGGCTTACAATTTCTAAAATGTAATACTGATTATGAATTATTCTCAAAATTTGAACACGTAATTTTCGGTTGAATAAACTTTTAAGCGAATGCTGCTAAGAAAGGCACAAAAAACCTCCCGGCATTATGGGATTATGAGCATTTTGAGGAGTATAAAACACAGATCAAGCAGAAGTTGAACCTACTGGTGGAGGAGATGACATCTTTTCGACGGGTGAGATTCTTCTGTGAAGTGGGAAAGTGGGAAAGTGGAAAGTTGCCGTTGTTTGCAACAGACACTTCCGGGGCACGCTCCCTGACGCAATGCGCGAGGAGGGCGGGGCCGAGTAAAACAACATTCCATTGTATCTACAGCATTGACAAAGGGTTTTTATTATTTACACCTTCATTTTTTTAAATAATTGCCTTGGCTCCTTTTTAGACAATAGCCAACTCCAGTTTGAGTTTTAATACCTTATTATTTGCAACAATTTAACAATTAATCAATGATAACAATCTTTTTTTAATATGTTTTCAGGTTCTCGCATTTTTGTACTGCACACTTTGATTAAAAACTGCAGTAAATGTTTGAAAGACTATTTTACAACACTTCCCTCCACACACACACACACACACACTCACACACAGAGACACATGCACACACGCACACATGCACACACCCATGTTGAGGAATCCTTAAGAAGATTATTTCAAAAGGACACAATGACTGTCACTTGATCACTGAATATACACACACTGTCACTGAGCCAGAAGCCTGAGAACATGCAGGAATATGACATTATTGTGCTTGGGACAGGACCAAAGGTAAGAACATGCTGCTCTAAATGTAGACTTGCAACAATGTTTTTTAATGTATGCATGTTTCATTCTTTGCTCAGGAGTGCATCCTGTCTGGTTTAATGTCCCTAAATGGAAAAAAGGTTCTTCACATCGACACAAATCCTTATTATGGAGGAGAAAGTGCATGCATTAGACCCATTGAAGAGGTAAAATGCAAATGTTTGTTGTTATTTTCTGGTCTAGTCTCTTTGAGTAAAACTTTCTTGTGTTTCTTTCTGACAGCTGTACAAAAGATTTACAATTCCAGGTCCTGCTAAATCCATGTGTCGTGGGAAAGAGTGGAACGTGGATCTCATCCCCAAATTCTTCCTTGCAGACAGTGAGATTATTACAAGGCTACTTTAAAAAAAGATCTTGACGTAATCCCACTGCAGCTGTATTTGTTTGTTGTGCTTGTGAAACAGGTGACATGGTGAATATCCTGGTCTACACAGAAGTCACACGTTATCTCGATTTTAAAGTCGTCCAAGGGAGTTATGTTTACAAATCTGGAAAGCTGCATAAAGTGCCGGCTACAGAAGAAGATGCCCAAGTTTCAGGTGAAGCAGAGAATGAGAAAAAAGCTCAAATGATAGAGATTGATAGAGTTATAATGAAGGAATGACATTGTAATATTGTAATATATTTATAGATCTGATGGGTATGTTTGATAAGAGGAGGTTTAGGAAGATGCTGCTTTTTGCTCTGAACTTTGACGTCAGAAACCCCCGGACGTACCACGACGTGGACCCAAAGAAGACCTCCTCCCGCGACCTGTTCTCCCGTTTTGACCTGGGCCTCGATGTGATGGAGTTCACAGGGCATGCTATAGCTTTACACAACAGCATCAAGTGAGTACTGGTAAACACACAAAACAAATACACATACAAATACAAAATGGACCTAATAAACCCTTTGTTGTTCAGTTACTTGGACGAGCCGTGTGGGGAGACCCTCAGGATGATCAGACTCTACTGCCAGTCCCAGTCTCGACTCCTGAGCAGCCCATACCTGTACCCCGTCTATGGGCTGGGGGAGATCGCTCTGGGGTTTGCTCGGTACTTCTACTTATTCTGGATACTTTGACCCTATAGTGGTGTTGAATTAACTCACTGTTTGTCCCAGGTTGAATGCAGAGTATGGAGGGACCTTCTTATTGAACAGACCAATAGATGAGATTGTAATGGAGGATGGGAAAGTGAACGCTGTGAAGTCCCAGGGCAAGGTGAGCATTCAGATTTATATATAACTCCACAGTGTAACACATTATATAAGCACTTGTCAAATATAATAAGCAAACATTTACTGGGTTAGTATTGAACATAACTGCTCTATATTATTGACATTGTGTGATTGTTTGGGCACAACTATAATTATATATTTATTTATCATTTGCATTTCTCCTCTGTTCTCAGCTGTTCTACTGTAAGCAGCTGATCTGTGACCCGAGCTATGTTCCCGGGCGCGTGAGGAAAGTGGGCCGTGTGATCCGGGTCGTGTGTTTACTGGACCATCCCGTCAAACACACACATGAGGCCGGCTCCTGTCAGATCATCATCCCCCAGACTCAGCTTGACCGCAAGTCTGGTACTACTCCTTTTGTTTTTGTTTATTAAATCATATTAAAGGCATTCAATTTGATCATGCCAAATTTAAGGCATTAAAAAGGTATAAAAAGGTATAAAAATGTCTTAAATTTCACTACTGTGCATTGCTCTATGCATTTCACTGTATATGCCTATAACACTGTATGTATTTTTGATTTTGTGGCTCCTTTTCCTTCAGACATTTTCATCTCAGTGGTGTCCTCCACTCACAACGTGGCCTCAGCCGGCATGTACATCGCCACAATAAGCACAAATGTAGAGACCAATGAGCCGGAGAAAGAGGTGCAGCCGGCCATCGAGCTCCTGGAGCCCATTATACAGCAGTAAGTTTAGAATTTTATACTTTACATGATATTTTCACTTATGTAACTTTTGTTGTTGTTGTTGTAGGTTTGTTACAATCAGTCATCTCCTTGTTCCAAATGAAGACGGAAGGAGAAGTCAGGTAAGATAATAGACCACTAGAGAGTGTCTGTACTATTATAATTTAATGTTAAAATGTTCAAATTAGGAAAGAGTCAATTGTACTTGAGATTATTGTATACGTGTATGAATTCCAAACATCTTCACTGTGTCCAGATCTTTGTGTCCCGTTCTTACGATGCCACGACCCACTTTGAGAGCGAGTGCCAGGACATCCGGGACCTGTACCGGCGGCTCACAGGAGCAGAGTTCAGGTTTGGGGCCGCGAGCCGACACCCCTCACACAACTCTGACGAAGACTGAAGAAATAACCCTTAATATGGACTCAATGCGGACAAAAACTTTAATACACACACAATGGTCAGCCTTACCTCAAAGGGGCTTTATGTGTTTCAGTCTCTTACCCCTCAATATTTGATGGATATTCTGCAAAATCCTTTTACAATTTACAAGTATGTCGAAAATAAACTGGAAACAATAAAGGAATTGAATTACAATTCTTGAAGAAGTGGATTATTATTTTGAAACATAGTCGAGATAAGGCCACATCTGAGTAAATGGAGTGAAGTAAACATTCATCTGTATGGACTGACATAATATCGTGTGGGGCAGAATCTGTTATGTGCAAAGGATTTGAGGATCTTCTTTGTGATCTGCAGGCTTATGTTGGAGGGGCGGGCCTGGTATTGTCATCACCCGCGGGACAGTGGGGGGGCAGACTGACCATTTAAGAGGCTTATTCTGATCAAGGACAGCCGACCTCACTGTAGCCAGATGGATGATGCATTTTATACAGTTGTTTTAACCCTCCACTTGCACAGATTTAAAGGCCCTATAATCAATTATTATTATTAACTGATTTTTTTTAATTGAGCAACTCCAGGCGATGCCCCCTTGAAGCGCGATTTTTCTGTGTTTACACCTGAATCCAGAGGCATGACAGCTTGTCTAGGAAATAGTCATTTAATCCATTCTTGACATAATATTCAAGTGTACATCTTTACACATAATAAATACTACGCAGTGGCTCCATGTTTCTTTTAATATGTGGCATAGCTCAATAAAATTGCATTGCAGTCTTTTTTCTCCCGAAATGAAAATGACCCCTTGTCTGCTGCAGTCCATTGTTTAAAACAGTGTTACTCATTGACAATATCCAGGGCTGTGCTTATTGGTGGAGGAATGAGACCAGCAGCTACCAATCTTCTTTCATTTATCAGGAAGTTGAATGTTGCACAGGCGTTTGGCTGAAAACAAAGTAGGTGTAAAAGCTCAGATTCTTTTATTGAAAAAATAAAATCAGTCAGTGAGTTCATTACCGTGTCTTGTACTTCCACAGCGATACCTTTTCCTCTAAGCAATGCCAAAACGGACGGATCGAGGCGCTCAGTTTTTGTGCCGGTCCCCAAGACAAGTATCTCTGAATAAAAATATAATATAATCATTTTCTTTTTTGGACTGGATGGGAAAAAGTGGTATTGGAACAATGCTACTCAAAATGTCTGGTAGAAGTGAATGTTTTACTAAATTAGTCTTACCTATTCTTGGTTCAATCATATGGAAAAGCGACACACTTTCTTTCGTTATGTCTGTATGGCTTCCAACCTGTCAAAAGATATTTCTCATATTATTTATACAGGGGATTGCTTGTTTATTCTTTTTATTAAATATATATTGTGCTGTCTGTCTGTCTCAGTACATAAGCTCACATTCCACTGTAGAATGGCCGGAGGGAGCACAGCACAGGGTCCGAACACTCTGTTTCCGTCGATGTTGAAGCCTCTGTGGCTGTAGTTGTGGATGATGAGCCCGCTGCCCGGCTCCTTCTTCATGATGGTCACAGAGGTCTTCTCATACAGCTCATCATCGTGCTGACCCAAACGATGACCGCGACAGAGGAACGGGCTGGGGAACAGAGACAGGAGCTTACTTACACTTGTGAGTGAAACTATTTTAATTTTCATACAGATATAATTATATTCCAGAACTTGTTACTAGTTTTTTTCTTCTAATTCCATTCACTTTGTTGACAAATGTTTATTGTACTACTCTGAAGGATTCTTTCTTGAGAATAAGTATGTTTGTATCCAATATTTCATCAGAAAAGTAAAATCCAAAACAACACATTTTTACACTCTTATTCCACAAACCTCTTAGAAAAACGATTAATATCTCCACCAGAGGGGGCCACTTTAACCCATGAAACTGACAGTAAGAGGAACATAGTATATATTTGTTTCAGTCCATTTATAGCCTACTACCATATTATAAATATTTGGATATATGTGTATCAAAACAAAGCAAAAATGCAAGCGTCATTTTTTGGTTCCATTGAAATCAACATTAGAATCACATAATACGCAACACTGCATATGTAAATACATAAGAGTAGGACACTTGACCTTAAGGAAAGTCCTACTTTAAACACAATACACCACATAAGTACATGGAGCTCACAGTACTGCACCTGGTGAACGTGGGAAGTATTGTAGAGGAAAAAATACACCGCTGTTTTGGAGTTTGTAGGAGAAATCTTGAGCACAACGTTGCGGCCATGACAGCTCAGAGACAACCCGGAACCAAACAGCGCAGAGCAGCGGAGCCGGCGGAACGCTTTCAATGT
Organism: Lythrypnus dalli; assembly: GCA_011763505.2. NCBI lineage: Eukaryota > Metazoa > Chordata > Actinopteri > Gobiiformes > Gobiidae > Lythrypnus > Lythrypnus dalli. The sequence continues at coordinate 4,485,439 of JAADKR020000022.1, forward strand.
AACACTTCCGGTGTTGCTTAATACACAACCGATCCTAGATACTTTCATTAATATTTCTATAAAGGTCTGATGAGCTACATGAGGTGGATTTTGAGGATACATACAAGGGAAAATGTGTAATGTATTAGCTTTCCTCCCAAATATACTTGCAGTAATAGGTGTCTAACGTTTAAGTAGCCTATTTTATCATCTAATTTTATTTATTCATTTTATTTTATCTTTATCTACATTTTAATTGTAATATTCTAACTCTACAATTATAGTATATCATTTATGTAATTTTAAATATGATCTGTGTTTGATTGTGAAGCCTTGGGGGCGTGCCCTGGCCCAACATCGCCCCCTGTCGGCCTCGCTGCACACGGCTCAGATTATCTACATTGTAAATAGACTGGTGTGATCCACTCGATGTCCCGTGGCCATGCCCTCGTAGCCCTTTAATATTACCTCCATCGAGGGTTCTGTGCGCGGACTATATCTCCTCGGACACTTTATTTCGGAGGCTTTTCTGCTTGTGGCGTCTGTAGCTGCGGATCTGTCTCACTCCGCCATGTACCGGTCTCTCTACGCCTTCAAGTCCACGGAGACCAACTCCCTGCACTTCTCTGCCGGGGAGAGCTTCCTCATCCTGGAGAGGAGCAACAAACACTGGTGGCTGGGCTCCCGCTGTACCTCGGGAGAGACTGGATACATACCGTCCTCGTACATCGAGAAGATCCAGGTAAACAACGCGTCCTGGTGCAGAAGTGCAGTGGAGTTGAAGTAATGACAGATGAAGGGAGGCAGCCTCTTTCTGCATGTTTACAGTCCAGGCCTTTGACACATTAGTCAAAGAGAATAGACATATTTTTTTCTTTCCGTAGCCACCTGCAGTGTGTTATTTTCATGCATATTCTGTTTTTGGACGATGGCGTGGGACAGGAGCAGGGAGCATGGCAGTGAAAGTGCAGGATGAATCTGACAGGACAGCTCCAAAGACATGGATTGCATCTTCTCCAACAGTGCAGTGTTTTTAGTCTGTGTAGGTTCTCTCTGGCACACCCACGTGTACTTTCACAGTGAGCTTCCCTACAGTCAAACTTGAACTAGTCACAGCTTGTACAATGTGAAGGGATGAGCTGGAATGTTGTCTTCTGTCTTGGGGACATTATTGACAATTGTCTGTTAATCCCATGTGCAGCATTTGGATATGTGTGGTTTAGATTTAAAGAATGTGTTTGTTAGATACTGCCCTAGTTTACTTTTGCCTGCAGCCAAAGCCTATATGTCTGTGCATGTTCTGTTTTGTTTAAATTTTAATATTTATCCCTGCAGCTTTAATGAATAATTCATATCTGGTTGTTGGATTTTCCGTTTTTCATCTAGGCCCCGGAGCAGGACGAGGTGTTGCAGTCCATTGACCGAGCCATTGAGGGCATCCACAATGTGGCCTTAAAGAATGGAGGCAAATACAATCTTGAGCAACGTGATGTTTTACAGTAAGTACACACACAAAGTCAGTATATTGCATTAGTTTGAATAGACTACTTGGCAATGGATTCCCATACCTAGAATTCAGTGTTGTGTTATGTGTTTAAAAAAATACGGGAAAGGACACATCATACTTTGTTGTCAAATAGTATTAATAACCTTTTATAGGAAGCTGATTCATCATCGGAAAGAGACTCTCGCCCGGCGGAGCACCTCGTCGTCCAGTAACAAATCAGGCCTCCCAACGTCCAGCAGCGAGATCTCGCTGAGCCAGACTCCGAACCCGCCCAATGGCCTTAACCGAGAATATGGACGACAGGGAAGCATGCCTCTATCAGGAAGTATGGACAATATGCAAGGAGAGCAAGGATTTTATCAGGTAACAAAACCTTTTCACTTTTTACTATCACAACAGGTTATTCGAGTTATGTCATAACTCGAATAAGTCATAACCAGTTATTGTTTATTTTATCATGTCAAGAGTCCACTCAATTGTTCACCCAGTTGCCTGCTATTAAAGGTTTTTCTTTTTCTATTTAGATTAAACATGTGCATTGGATGTGCATATCTTCTGTTGGTAACTCTCATCATACACATCAGTGATTGATTAATATTTTAACCAATCACTGTGAAGTGTGTACTTTCAGTCAACAAAGGAAATATATCAATAGCGCACTGATAAAATCTACTATCTAAGAAAATACTGATATGAATCTTTGGCGCTGCATACTCACAGAAATGTATCCAGTCTCAATGTCAATGTCTGGACTAGTTTTATGAAACTTTTGAATTGTCTTTTGTCCAGGTGCCCCCTCAGCCTCGGCGCATGGCTCCTGTGACCCCTCCTCCCCCGGACAAACAGAGGACAGGCCGCGGTCCAGGTCAGACTCTCTCTGTGACACAGCTCTGTGTTTTTGCTGATGCTACCTGCTCCTCAAAAACAGGCTATTCTTAGTGCCGCTCCCTCTGCCTCTGTAACTGGAGCTGTCTCCTTTCCGCAGAGCCCGGGGTCCCGTCCCGCGTGTCCTCCCTCCCCCCGTCCCCCGCCCCCTCCCTCACCATCCGCCCCACCTCCTCGGACGCTGGCTCCGCCCACTCCCTGCTCTCCTCTGAGGTCAGCCTGCCCAGTGTCTCCAGCACCCCGCCTCCACCTGTCCCGTCCCGCGTCAAGGCCTCTGCCCCCCCTCCGCCGGACGTCCTGCCCCCGGAGTCCTCAGCGGAGACAGTTCCCGCGAGGAAAAGCCCTGCGCCTCAGCCCCCCCAGCCCGCCCCGTCTCCGCAGCCCAAAGCGGAGGCAAAGCAGGACAATGACTGGCCCGTTGCCCCGCCGTCCGTTGCCGAGAGCCCCCCCGGCAGCCCCTCAGCCGCCCCCCACAAACCCGTTCCCTTGACGATCGGGGCAGAGCTTATCGAGCTGGTCCGGAAGAACACGGGCCTGAGCTACGAGCTGTCCCGGGTGGCTGTGGGCGTGGTCGTGGGGCACCTGCAGACGGCCGTCCCCCAGGCCTCCTCCGCCCTGGAGCAAGTGCTGATGTCTCTCGTAGAAAGCAAGGTCAGGAATATTTCTGATGCGTCCAGTGCAAAAGGATATTATGTAACTCGGCAGTATTTTACACACAGCTCTGCACCTTTTCTTAAATTATTCAGTGTCTATGGTACAGATTACAGCCAAGGATGCACATTTTTGCAAACACATCTAAAGAGGTCTAAAACACGAGGTGTGCAGGTTTTATTCAGTAAAATGTCCCATTAAAAACAAGATATTGTAAAGGCTTGGCACAAACAGAAACAGTTCTCTGTGACCCAACAAGTGTGCAACAATATACAAAATTTAGATTAGGGCTGCATAATATTGGAAAAAACTTGCGATGTTTATTACTGTGATGATATTATTGCGATATTTTATTAAACTATTTCACCTGGGTATGCTCCATTCAATTTAGTTTCAAGTTTTCAGCAAATTATGTCAAAATGAGACACAAAAGACAAACTCAGGACCAAAACAAAGCAAAAATTGGACTAAATAAGCTGAGCAAAAATGTGTTTATCTTTGTCAGATGTAAGAGTTTAGGGATTTTTGCATCACCTGATATTGTGGTATGATTTTCTTTTGCAATACATTGTGCATCCCTAATTCCGATGTTGCCTTTAGTATGTTTTCTTCTTGTTTTCTGACTGTGGTGCCTCCTCTGCAGGATGTGAGGGCAGCTCTGCCTCAGGGCCAGGTGTGTCACGACGAGCAGCGCCTGGAGGTCATTTTCGGAGACCTCACTCGACACAGAGAGGACTCTCAACAACGGAGCTGGGCCCTGCACGAGGACCACGCCCTCATCGCCTGCTACCTGGAGGAGCTGCTCAAGATCCTGGTACTCACTGTGACTCCATGCTTTTACAACACTGTATTAGATGAACATAGATAAAGAATAACATAAAGAAATGCAAGTAAGAGATGATATGGTTTGATGTTTTTTGCATGTTGTCAGATAATAATATGTAATGTTGTGACTATAGGCACTTTTGATGATCTCATACATATTCCAAAAAGTATGCAAATGTTGTTCCTGTTTGGTGTGTTCTGTTGTTTTAAAAATAAAATCCTGTTTTGTTCTCTCAGACTGATGCAGATCCAGAAGTTTGCAAACGAATGTGCAAGACCAACCACTGTGAAAATGTCCTCTCTCTTGTTTCTTATTATCAGATGGTAAGACAGTAAAAGTTTTATTAAAAAAAATATAATAAATCCACAATTTTGCATGATATGTCCACTTTAGTTCAATTCTTTAGCTTTAATTTGTCATATTGATGTTGTTTCCAGGAGCACCGTGTTTCTCTGCGGCTGCTACTTCTCAAGGTTTTTGGTGCCATGTGCAGTTTGGACGCCGCTCTCATCTCCACTCTGCTCAACTCCATCCTCCCCATGGAACTGGCCCGGGACCTCCAGACGGACACACAAGGTAAAACTGCTCAATACTTTTTACAGTGTGTCATTCAAATGTGATCATTATTGTAGCTGTGTTCTTGATGCCCATCTTTTCCAGAGCACCAGAAGATGTGCTACACAGCTTTGGTTCTCACTATGATTAACTCCATGGGGGAGCAGGTGCCGTACCATCACTATGGTAATCAAACTATCCTCTCCTCAATACATTATAAAAATAGGGTCCCACCACTAATAAATAATAAACCTAATTCTTCTCTCGTAGAACACTTGAACGGTGAATTTGTGCAGTTTCTTTTGGATGTGGTGGAGGATGGACTTCCGTCTGATCCAACAGAGCAGCTGCCAGACATCTTCCTCAACCTCGTTCTGTCCTTCAACCTGCATCACACAAGTAAGAACAATCTCTTTTATCATAAACATTATGTTTTTATCAGGATTTGTCAGTATCTGATAGGTATATTCTTTACTCAAATATGATTATCAACTTTTTCTCCCTAGCGCCAAGCAACAATGTCATTATGCAAGAAATAAAGAAGAAAAATGTCAAGATCCTCTCTGAAAAAGTGTTATTGCTTCTTAATCGAGGAGGTACGTTGAGATCTGTGATGAGTGACTGAAAGTATTGTACATATTTTACTTATTCTCTGTCACATCTTTATCCTCTCTGGCAGATGACCCAGTGTGTATGTTCAGCCACACTCCGCCGGCTCCTCACTCTGTGCTCAAGTTCCTTCAGGATGTTTTTGCGAGTAAAGAGACGGCGAATATCTTCTACCACACGGACATGATGGTGATGATCGACATCGCGGTGCGGCAGATCTCTGACCTTTCACCTGGAGACAAGGTCAGCTCTGTGCTGGGGCAAAATGATCCCAAAAATATACATCTACTTGACTTTATCCTTACATATTTGCACATATCTTGTCTAATCCAGTTACAGGTTGTGGGTTACAGGGATTAGTTTCACAATTATTTCATAACATATTAATGCAACCTCTAGACAAGCAGAGCTGCTTTAAATAATTTCTAACTTTTGTTGTTGTTCTTTGTTGTGCCCAGCTGCGTATGGAGTACCTCTCCCTCATGCACTCCATCATCCGCTCCACGGACTATCTCACGCACCAGCACCGGCTCACGGACCTGCAGGGGGCGCTGCAGAGGATCCTCCGGGAAGAGGAGGACCCCAGGGAGGACGAGGGCAGTGCCACAGCTAAACAGATGGATAAGCTAATAGTACAGCAGATCTACAAGGAGTTTCCACAGATCTGCCAGAACTAGGACTAAAACATATCACAGCGTCACACACTCTAGTCTGCTCTCATTACTGCAGGCAAGAAAAAGTATCAAGTAATATCTGTAGTGCAGTATCTTGTGCCATTACATCATAGGAATGTTGCCAACAGTTTTTGAAGAAATCCAAAAGTATATTTTCCCCTAACTGTTTAAAAAGGGATATATCGTTGGGCCTTTAAAAGATACGTGTCGATACTGAATTGGAAAAACATTAATAGTTGCATATTTCTCTACCAAAAGTGATGATCATGTATTACCTCCATTACCCCCATCGAAATTTGCACAATATTATGTAATGTGAAAACAAATGGTGCCATATCACAAGCATATTGGAATCTTTTTGTGCTGCTATGAAAGTGGAGCCAAACTACTGTGTGCTGACTATAGTGTTACTTAACTTTG
>JAADKR020000022.1:4506176-4526059 GCA_011763505.2 Lythrypnus dalli
ACAAATGTTGTCTTTGTTTTAGGGGTGTCTATGATATCTTTGTGAAGAAGGGTGAGAGTGACTTGTGCGTGGGAAAGTACGACAACAAGGGCAGCTTTGGGGAGCTGGCCCTGATGTACAACACTCCTCGAGCTGCTACTATTGTGGCCACTCAGGAGGGAGCTCTGTGGGCCCTGGTGAGGACGTCCCCCTGACACTGTGGACATGAGACAACTGTGGACATAAAACATTCAGACACACCAACATTATAAATGAAATTGCATGGTGTTGTTCTTTCTCCAGGACCGAGCCACGTTCCACAGGCTCATTGTGAAGAACAATGCAAAGAAGAGGAAGATGTATGAGGCCTTCATCGAGTGTGTCCCCCTCCTCAACTCTCTGGAGGTTTGTGTTTCAAAATGGCCTCACATTTTTAATAATCTAACATCCTTTTTCTTTCTTTTGCAGCTTTCTGAAAGAATGAAGATTGTAGATGTTCTTGGGAGCCGCGTGTTCAAAGACGGAGACTGCATTATCAAAGAGGTTTGCCTTTTTTTGCCATTGTATTATTTTTGAAGTGGTAGAAGTACTCGAATAAATATACAATGTAGTGTTACTTTCAACCACTGTATTATTGGCAATCAAAAAAGAAAAAAGAAAAAAAAAAAGTAACTTAATGCTTTTGTTGCAGGGGGACAAAGCCGACTGTTTTTACATAGTGGAGTCAGGGGAGGTCAAGATCATGATACAAAGCCTTGTGAGTAAATGTAAAGTAAATGCTGTAAATGTAAATGTATTTGTTGTGTGCTGATGTAAGTTGGACAAATGTGAGCAGAAAAAGACAGAGGACAGACCTGAAGTGGAGGTGGCCCGGTGTCAGAGGGGGCAGTATTTTGGAGAACTTGCCCTGGTCACCAACAAACCCAGAGCTGCATCTGTGTACGCTGTGGGAGAGACCAAATGTTTAGGCAAGAACTGGATTTCCCTTTTAAACTGTATTCTGCATTTGAACAGACCTGTGATAATTCATGTTGGATCTGTCCTTTCAGTCATCGACATCCAGGCGTTCGAGCGGCTGCTGGGCCCCTGCATGGACATCATGAAGAGGAACATCTCCCAGTACGAGGAGCAGAGGATGGCCCTGTTTGGATGTGCAGTGAATCTGAAGAACTGACTCCAAACCCTCCCCTCATCTCTGTAGCATCAAACTGCAAAACAATGTGCATTCCATCATTATTTTAAGACAAACTGTAGACATAGCCCTCAAATAAGCCTAATATTTTTTATTTGTAATCTATTTTTTCTTGTTTTAGGTTGTTTTGTCATGTATTACTTTGCCCCCTTTTAGTTTGGGCACATACAAGATTGGCAATTCTTAATTTGTATGTTAAACCAACCTATAAATTATAGAGCTCTCATATCCAACTCTTTTAGGCCGCAGTAGAATTTTGTTCTAATTCTTGCATGTGAATCAACTTGCATAAAACCCAGAATTAAATACACTGCAAAAAGGCATAAGAGTTGGAATTTTCTGTGTGGCCAGTTTAGTTTTTATGCAGTATACAATTCAGAAGTAATTACCAACTTATTTGATTCTAAAGAAAATACATTAATGCAGATTGTTAATCCTCTAAGATTGTTTAAAACTGTCACATTTTGCCCTCTTAAAAAAATAAATAAATAGGATTGTATCTTCATTTAAACAAGTTTCTGAATTTTTATTTCAGTTACAAAATATGAAGTGCCATCAGCAAACTCCACTCAAGAGTTTGCCAACCTTCTTGTGTTACAATATTTACACCCAAAAATCATCAATATCCATCTACATTTCACACTTTTCTGGTTTGCTCCAGAGTTCAAGTTTGTCAAACTGTCCACTGCCACAGTTTAAATATTTAAAATATTTACATGTCCAGTATTCAAAAACTCCCAAATATGACGTAACACGTTGAATGAAAGGCAGGTGTCAGTAGTGAGACATGGTGCTGAGCTGGTGAAGAAAACAAGCTGTCAATGTGGTCCAGGATGGTTTTAGGCATAATCTAAAATTAAATAAAACAAGTCTGGGTGAGACGTATGTACATAACCATTTAAAAATCATGTATTGCAATGTCCTTTCCAACACAACAGCTTATCTGATCTTTCCTTTGAAAGAAAATTATTTGATGATTATAAAAGGGAATAATGAAAAGGCCACCCAGAAGTCTTCGATCATACGGATTTTTTTCCCTCCAAACATAAAAAAATCCAATAAATAGACATACAGCAGAGTCATGGTCAAATAAGACTGATTCTGGTTCGGTCCATCCCTGAGTTCATTGAGGGGGACAAAAATACCAGACAGGAGTGACATGTGAAAAGAAACTGATGACAAAAAAGGCAGGTTGTTGGTCAGATTTATCCTACAACAACAACAAAAATAGCGCGGTATTCCTCTGGTGTCCTGAGGCTCATTGGCGAGAATGCCCATTTCCGGAACAGCTCCCAGAAAAAGGAAGGTTACACCGAGGTGATGACAATCATGAGGTGCGGTGAAATCGTGGAGATCCTGTTCAGAAGATCAGGGGCTAGCTGCGATAGGTGGCTTTCCGAAAACTCACATGGAGGGAAAATTTGTAGGACATAGGCAGGCTACAAAAGAAAACAAAATGTGATTAACATACATTAATAACAACAAATTGTGTCAGAGTGGAACAAGACATGTCACCTGATTAGAGCCTGGGTTAGGAATATTAATAATACCAGCCGCCAGTTTTGACTGCAAGTAGGTAATGAAAGCGGCCTTTAAGGCTTGGGTCTGGTTGAGGACATCATCTTGATCTCGTCCACACGGCAGAGCCAGAAGAAGACAGAAATCACTATCGCCCTTCAGAGAAAAACAAGGCAAGAGTTAAACAACATAAAAGATGTTAAACAAATGAAAACACTCCATACGTACAGTCATCCTTCTGGCCACACTTTCCAGTTGTGATGCCTCGAGTCTCATTCTCTGTACAATCCTGAGCAGAGCGCCTCCTTCTTGTAATGGCAGCGAACGATGGGCCAAAGCCTTGTTCCCGCAGACAAAATGCAACTGGACTGCTGCTGTGTCGTTTTTCAAAGCCAGGAGGCCTTGCCACACAATTGGGTATTTCTGTTTTGACACATAAAGACAACATTAAGACAACACAAAGAAAAAAGACTCAAAAAACAGATGAAAGGTGGTATATACAGTCTCTTACAGTGAGTAACTGCACCATGGGCTGTGAAATCTTGCCCTCAGGTTTTGGCTGAAGCTCACTGCCCTACAGAGGAAAGAAAAGACAAAGCATTAAACATACAGCATATAATGAAATTCATACCACATTCCTTTCACAGATGCACTTACACTCACCATCATGGTTGGGGGGGCGTGTGGCTGTGGGAGTCCAACAGGGGTTGCCTCTGGCATAGGTGGGGGTAAACCTCTGGGGTTGGAGTACAGGCCGGGGTACTCTGAGAAGCTGCTACTGGGGCCTGGAGGCATCATTGGAACCCTCTGTGGAGATCCTATTGTTGTTCCTGACTGTCTGATTGCTATCATGCCATCTTTGAGTAGAGGGGAGAGTGGTCTCTTTGCTTCGAGTTGCTTTGTAAGCTCCTTTTCAGAGACACTTTTTGATAAAAGATGTGCTTGTCTTGGGGACATGGACAAAGGTAAAGGAGAGGGTGTTGAGGATGGAGGCATTGGCTCTTGAAGAAGTGCAGAATGGGGGTCCGAGGTAAGACGCTCACCCTGTTGGTGCATGAGGAGGCGCATGTCTCTTGGTCCCATGTACTGTTCAACAGCATTGCGCATTGGCACCCGAGGGTCAGGCTGCATGGACTCTGGTTTTAGTGATGTGGCCGACTGTCGAGGTGCCACCTGGTGGAAGCGTCTGGCTTCTTCCTGCTCTGCCTCGTGACCCCGTAAAGCACCAGGATTCACCTTTAAAACTTTGTCTCGGCTCACAGTCGGTGAGGTCGGCCGAGGCATTGCTGCAGACCAAGGAGAAGCAAGAGGATCTCCATGGATCCCATAACTCATGACAGAGAGTGGAGGTGTGTTCACTCTTGCATCTCCTTGGACAAGATGTCCAACTGGAATTGGCTGGTTCACTCGATGAGGGGACATGCGTCCCAAAGCACCAGGGTGAGTGGGCATGATAACCGATTGCTCTGGGTGATGTACTCCAGGTATAAATGGTTGCATGGAGGGAAGGTTGGTTGGTAACATGACTGAGATGCCTTTAGGTGATGAAGAACCAATGGGGGAGGACACTTTAGCAAATGGAGATTGTGGATGGCCAGATTTTCGTGGTGATCGTGGCTCCTGTTTTATCCCTGGATGGTGTGGTGGAGCTCGGTCAGAACCAGTTACAAAGCTAACATGGTTTCCAGGGGGTGATGGCAAGTGAGGACTGATAGCAGGACTAATGGCAGACGTCCAGGATTGTTTCAATGCATCTGAACTATGAGGGTCAGCACTATCCATTTTCTTTGAGTGTTTCATTTGTAAGTAATCTTGGTGGTAACCCATTACTTGTTGGTTCCCTTGTGGTAGACGCTTGACTACACCCGGAGGTCCCTGCTGGTATGCAGCCTCCATTTTGTCCATACTTGTGGCTTCATGTTTCATCGATTGCAACTTTCCAGGATGCCCATGATCTGCTTGCGAGGGACCCTTTTGGAGCCCAGACTGTGGATGGCCATACATGTCCTGCTTCATCTGAGGCATCGATACGAGTTGTTGAGATTCCATATCCCCTGCTGTTGCTTGTGGGATCTGACTTATCTTTGCACTAATACGCTGCCGTCCCTCCAGCTTCTGCATCGAGTGGCTCAACAGAACCACGCCCTCAGACGTATTAACTCTAAGACCAGGACAGGACCCGGAAGTCGGAGCAGGACTGTCAATAATGAAGCGTGCAGTGCCCACATCGTCTTCTTCTTTGTTTTGTCTATAAACTGGCTTAGGTAAAGTCATATCCAAGCATGGGTTTACATTAGCATTAGTCATTTTGTCTTCATGCTCTGGAGGGTTGCAAACACGGCTGATGACAGAGGTTGCTGTGGATGCAATGACTGAGATCACGGTCTTTGTTTCGGTGGATGGTAATGATGCTGGAGGTCGAACAATGGGAGGAACTGGATAGGCTGGAACAGGATGTGCAGCCAATCTGTTTTCAGGAAGAGGTGACTTATTTGGCATAGTGGCGAGTTGATGACTGTCTAGGGTGTTTTGCTCCCTGAGTGAGTGTGGTGCCACGGGAGTCAAATTGCCAACCAAAGGCATATTTTTGGGTTGCATCAAAATCTTTCGGAGGTCACTGTGAGCATGCTCAGCTTCCATTTTCTCAGCTTCATGGGGAATTGGATCTTTTGTCTGTATTGAAATGGCAGGCAAAGAGACACTTATGTCCTTAGGCTGGAGCCAATCTGGTGAAGAAACTGACTGTCTATGAGCTTGAGGTGGTCTAATATTAGTCCGACTTGCATATGTTGGGGACGTTGCAACAGATTCTGATAATACCTGCTGAGGTTTAGGGCAAACTGGACTTCTGGGCATAGGATAAGCAGATTTAGGAGGTGGACCATGATCTTCAGATGGCTTCTCCAATTCCACTTTCACTTTCACATCCAATGATTTGACCACTGAAGGCTCAGGCTTTGGAGTCCATGAAGTAGGAGTAATGACAGCTGCAACAGCAGGCGTCGTTTTCTCAGGAATAACTTTAACAGTGGGTGCAGGGATTTCTGCAGGTGGAGAGATCTCTTCACTTATACTTTCTTCCTTTATATCCTTTCTTGTCTGCTTTTGCCCCTTAGGACGTTTAGGTGTTTTTGGTCTTCCCTTAGCGCCCTTTTTGGGTGTAGCAGAGTGGCAAAGCTCTTCTTGCATATTAGATGCATCTGCTTCAGCGTCTTCCTCTTTTATAGGTTGAACATTGTCTTGGACTTCAGATTGTGATCCTACTTCTGTATTTACTGGAGTAGGCTGTGATAATGGTGTATCCTCACCTGTAATTGAATCAATAGCTGCCATGAGTTCAGTCTCATTTGCTGGGATAGGTTTTTCTTCATCTGGATCAGGTTCACTTTTTATTTGTGTGGGCGTTGGTGCTTTTGGAAAAGTGGGTTCTGTAAGTTTGGCAATGTTCTCAACAGCCTGTTCCAACTCTTGAATTTTAGCCGCTTCAAGAGGTTCTTTTGAATCAGCTTCCAAGATTTCCTTTTCCTCACTTGAAATCACTTTAACAGAACTGTCAGCCTTTGCAACTTCATCTGTAGGTCTAGCCTTTTTTGTAGAGTCTTCTTGGCTTGCAAGTTCATCTTCTCCCAACTGAAGCTGATTAAGTCTAATCTTTAGATTTTTGAGGAATTTGGGAACTTTTGGCAATTTCGTTTTTCCTTTCCCAGACCTTTCTTTCTCAGTGCTGTGTTTTTCCTCAGTGGGTTTGGTCTCTTTATCGTTGGATTTGCCATCATACGTTTGCTCACTTGGAGATTCTTTATCCTTTAATTCATCCCCTTGTTCTTTGTCCTTCTCCTCTTTCTTATAGAAATCTTTACTTGATTTTAATGAATCTTGTGCCACATCTTCACTTGTAACATCCATTTGTTGATCATCAGCCACTTCAATTTTATCCACTTTTCTTCCCGATCCAAAACCAGACATGGATTTGGTGCCATGCGGGGAGTGCCTGCCCTTGGGCACTCTTTGAGTTCGCTCACCACTTTCTGATTCATTGGAGTCTGTGTCTTTTGTTTCAGTTTTTAACTTTTCAGTCTTTACAGATGCATTTTCATCATTTGGTTTGCGATTTTTGGGAGGTCGGCCTCTTTTAATTACAGCCGCTGGGGCAGGTTGCTCCTGCTCCATATTATGCTGTACGGCTTCTTTGTCTGTGCCTCGTTTTCGACCAGCTCGAGGTGACTCTGGTACTTCTTTGCCAGAACGAACTGGTGCCTCATCTTCATCTTTATGCGTAGCATAAACAGACTTAACCTTTCTTCGACTCCTCCTTCCCACAGTCCCGTCAGGATCAGTGCCATGTACAGGTGATTTGGCTGTGGACTTTGCTTCACCTCTCGGAGATGATCCACGTTTTGTCTTTTCTTTATCAATTCGCTCACTTTTGCGTATGGTTTGTTTATCTGAACTAGATGATGACATAACTGGACAAGGATCAACTGGAGAAGGGGGCGGTACACATTTTTTACTTCTAATTTCTTTTTGCTTCATTTCTTTCTGGGGCAATACTAACTCCTCATGCATTTCATTTTGAAACAGATCCTGTTCTGTACTTATTTGAGGTTTCTCTTCGTCAGGCTCTGTATCGACTTTGTTGGGAGATCGTATGTCCATTTCACTTTCCTGTTTCGGGCTTGCTGCAATGGGTATTTTGTCTTCTGGCACTTCAGGTACTACTTCTGGTTTGATCTCGGAAGCAACTAGAACTTCATCTTGAGAAGGACGACGAGATTTTGTGTCACCGTCCTCGGACTTTACATGTTCATTTATTTCCAACTTCCCCTCACCTGGAGAAGGAGGAGGCTTTTCTTGAGAAAAATTGGGTTCGGGAGGTACAGATTTAGGTGATACTTCAGGTGGTGACTGTTGCAATTCATTCACTTTAATTTCTTCCTTTATCTCTTCCTTCACTGAACAAACAGTGGGGCATTGCTCTGGTGTGGTAATTATTGGCTGAGTCCTGACTTCCACTGGAGAGATGGTCTTGACTTCAGGTTGAGGGGCAGCTGCTGGTGAGAGCTCGGGTTCTGGAGCAGTCTCTTCAACAGGGCTGATGGGTTTTACTTCGGGTTCTCTGACAGATTCTGTAGTTTGTGGTGATTGAGATACTGGTGGCTCATGACTTGTTAAAGTTTGTACTTTAATATCCTCAGAATTCACAGGTTCTACTTTTGTCTCAGGCTGGATTTTGCTTTTCTGCTGCTGTCTTGTAAGTTCCAAAAAGCGGCTATGAAAGAGTATGACAGGCCCAGCCTCAGCTTCCCCATCCATCCCATCTTGTTGTCCAGGTAGACTTGGATTGTTCTCAGGTTCTTCATGCTTGCGTTCCAGGTGCTGAAGTCGTCTCGAGTCCAGCTCAAAGACGGCACTGTGAAAAAACCGAGAGGCAAACAGCTCCTTGCGTTCATGTTCTTCCGGTTTAGGTGGTTCTTTTCGGTCGTCAAGTTTATCTTCAGACCCACTTCTGGTCTTGTATCTCCTGTACCAAGAAACAGGCTTTATGGGCTTGGGAGCAGACTCCACTTTGACAGTGTCTTTTCTGTCCCGGAAACTTGCCAAGTGGGGATCATAGTCCAAAAATGACCAGTTGTCCTCTCTGGATAAAGATTTGGCACGCTCCAGAAGAGCTTTTGTATCAGGAGTAATGGTTCGGTCGTGTGCAAAAGAGTAAAATTTATTCTTTTCAAGTTGAGCCAGTTTGGGGTCTGAGAATCTTTCACCACGCAGCCTTTCTGAAAAATTCATAGAAGTGGAAGGCACAGGGGAGTGTGTTTTACCTTCTCGGTCTTCTTCTGAGTCAGATCTAACCTCGCCTGGCTCCAAGTCGTGCCAAACGCCATATTCCAGACGTTGTTTGCGATTATGAAAGCTTTTGCCTCTTGAAAAGTTGGGATCAGGTTGAAAATCTTGTTTAACCCTGTTCTCCCATCTCTTTTGCTGCTCTTCTTCGACACTAAGAACTGTAGTATTAGGTTTTGCTTGAGCATCATGAGTCTTTTTTAAACGTTCCATCTCAGACATTTTGTCATCATTTCTGTTCATCTCTTTCCTTGAAGGACTCACAAAGTGATTTTCTAGATGATGCAAATGCCCTGGAGACAACCCACTGTTCCATTCAGGATCTTCACTTTTGTGCCTAAAGCTCCTGTACACACGCTCACGTTTGACTCCTGTTTCGGTGTCAAATTGGTCTAACCTTTTAAACTTGTGAGATGGGAAATTGTCTGTGACATCCTCTGGTGGTTTACCAACTTCATGCACAAGGCTACGGTCTTCCATGTCATCGGTTTTACTGTCGCGGGGACTTTCTGGTTTCTCCAGTTTGTCTGACTCGCGCTGTTGCTGCTGTAGCCTTCTATTTTGCTCCATTTGCTTACGATAACTTTGTGAAAGATCAATGTCAACATGGTCATCTTTGCTTTTCGCACTTTTGTCAATATCAGATGTAGAGCCACTAAATTTAAGAAGTCCAAGTTGTTCCTCTCTCGTTTGTTCTAGGCTGCCATCATGTGAAAACCTGCGAGACAAACTGTGCCGTTTTGAGTCTTGCAAGTCAGTAGACATTTCTGCCTTTTCTTTATGCCCCTTATGATCCTCCTGGCCATCCTTTTGAGTTTTCTCCAGTTTAGGTCTTGAATCTCTTCGTTGTGAATCTTTATGCGTCTCCATCTCTTTTTGATATGTACCACTAACCGCTACATCAGCAGCTTCTTCCTCTTCAACCTTGTTCTTCTTTGAACGTATGATCTTTCCACTGGAATCAGCAAAGCGTCTCTTTCTTGCAGCTAGACGCTCAGATTCCACAGTTGAGTCCTTTCCATCGCTCCCCAATTCAGATTTAAGTTGTTTTTTGAGTCTTGTTTTTCCGTCAACTTCCAAATTATCTCCTTTGCCGAGTTCTGAAAGTTCATTTTTTCCAGTTTCGTGATTGTCCACATCTCCTTTGTACTTCTGCCTCTCATGGCCATCTTGGTCAGAGCCCTTGCTACGGCCAGGCCCACCTTCAAAACCTTGTTCAAGATCTACTTCAGGTATTTGAGAAGATGGTGACTGTGTTTTAGCTTTCCTTGATTTTACCTTTTCACCTTTGTCAGTTTTATCCTTTCTTTTGGTCCGTTTTGTTTTCTCACAACTTGGCACACGATCAGTTGAGGCGGGCTTCTCAGTCTTGTCATTTTTAGGCCCATGCTCAAGGGCTTTATCAGATTTGTCAAAGTGAGGCGGAGACATCGAGCTCACACTTCCACTTCTCTCAGAGGATTGGCTGAACACGCGCCGCTCTGGGTCTCTGGGAGCTCGCTCGCGCTCAGATGGTGAAGGTGACACTGTGGGAGTTATAGGTCGCCTCGGATGAGAGGGGCTCCATCTGGTGCGGTCTGCCTCAAAGCGCTCTCGCTCCCTTTCACGCTCCCTTTGAATATATGTATATTTCCGAATGTCTTGTTCAAATGGATCTCTGTAATCCCTGAAGTCTCTGGGATCTTCATGGTATCGTGGATCAAAGTGATCACTCTGGTAATGTTCAAGTTCAGGAAAACGCTCTCTCCGTGCAGCATACTCTCTCCTGGCTTCTTCTGGGTACAGACCTGGGGTACGTAGATTCTCATAATAAGCTCGTTCTGGAAATTCATAAGGCGGTCTACGCTCCTCTCTGTAAATTCAGAAAAAAAAAAACACTTAATATCTTCTGTTTTATAGATATCACTTACATTTCAGTGCTTAAGTTGCCAAATCTGACAAGTTACCTTCTTTCAAGTTGTAGATCATAAAACTCTCTTATGTCCTGACCAGATGTCTGCATTGAACGATAAAATGCAAGTTGACTCTCTTGGCTAGCAAAATCCACCTGGGAAAAAAAATACAAAATGAGACATTAGTTAGAATAGTATAGTATATAAGAAAAGTGTAATAAATGCATCTGTCAATACAGTTAAGTACCTTTATTTTGTTACCCCCAAGTTTCCAACCTTTGGTCTCACGTACAGCTGCCTGAGCAAAGTCTGTGTTGTTATACAAGATAAGTGCCATTCCCTTTAATCTGTCAAGCACAACCTAAGACAAACAGAATCAAATTGACAAGTGAAAATAAAAGGCAAGACATTATATGGTAATATATAATGCAAATTGTGTACCTTGACTACATGTCCATAACGGCAAAAATGCCTTGTGAGGTATTGCTCTGTTATGTTAGATGCCAAGCCATCAAGCCAAACACATGTAGTGGGCATGCTTTTGCCAAAACCGAGCTGAAATTGTAAAGAATAAAGCATAAAAATTGCAAGGTATGGCAAAATACTGAATTGTAATCATAGATTTTATTTGAGGTTATACCTTTAATCGATTGCTTCCCAGATATTCTCCATCCATCTTCTTAATGGCCTTGCAAACACTTGCAATATCAGAATATTGCACAAAGGCATACTGTGGGACCCCATTCACTTTTTTAATGTCAATATCCTGAAAAATAAAGCAAATGGGAGATTTAAATATATTGCAAAGAGGGGCATGACAACATAAAAAGAAAAAAAATACATACCACAATTTCTCCAAAGCGTTGAAAAACATCAAGAAGTTGTTGGTAACTTGTGGTCTTTTCAAGGTTTCCTATAAATAGCGTCCTTGTAGCTTTTGGATGAAACTCATCAATGCGGCCATCTAAAGGTCTAAATTCATTCTCACTTTCTGTTTCTGGTAAAAAAAAAAGGTTTAAGCATTTTATTTTTACAGAATTTGATAAAAAGTCTATTGCTTATTACAAACACTGATCATCACATACCAGGTCCATTCCAGGCAGTGACCTCAATGAGCATGCCAAAGAACAGTTTCCCCTTCGAGACACTGAGAGCTTTCTCTTGATCTTCTTGCTGTCTAAAGAAAACCAAACCGTAGCGATCCTCAGAAGCTCCATGAATCTGCACAGAGGTCACTTTCCCGTGCTTCTTAAATTCATGGAAAAGCCCATCTTTTAGACTGGTGTCTGCAAATAAATAAACAAAAGTTATTGAAAATGCCCTGAAATAACCCATACAGAAATCTTTTTATATATACAAGCAAAACAATATGAATACATAGTAGAAATAAGTAAACTAATAAACTTGCCTGTTGACCTGACAGGCAAATTCTGAACTTTTATTCCAAAGCTCCTGCGCGGCTCGTCTGTGTCAAGAATGACAGAAGCTGGAGGAGGAGGAGCGTGAGTGGCTGAGGACTGAACTGAACGAGCCCGAGACCCATCACTGGAGCTGCTGTTAGATTCACTAAAACAAAAACAAAAACACTTAAAATTGTGGTTCTGTTCTAAATTATGTTTTTTACAAATGAAGTAAAGTCATTTGTCTAACCTGCCACTTCCTGTGCTGCTGCTACTACTAACAGAATCAGAGCTCGACGATCTACTCCGTGACCGAGATCTTGGGCCTCTTCCGGGTGACAAGGGAGCTCTTTTAGGGGAATGAGAAGATTTAGCCGTTTGTCCCGTGGTCCGTTGTGGAGAGGGGTGCCTCGACTGTGAGGAATGAGAAGATCTGCTCCGCCGATGGTGATAGGTCCTGTCAGCACGGCGCCCTCTGTCATCTCGATAGAGGTCACGGCGTGAGGCAGTAGTCAATGTAAAGGGGTCTCTAAGTCTAGCCTCAAAATGTGGGTCAGACGCTTCAAAAGTTCCACTGATAGCACTGCTCCCAGAGCCGGCGGCAGCAAACATAGAGCGGTCCCGATAATAGTCCGCATTGTAGTGCCGCTGCCGATCAAAAGTGCTGCTGCGTTCATGGTGTCCATACGGGCTGTGATCATAAGAGCGCTCTCTACTTTCTGTGCTGCTGCAGGGAGAAAAAACAAAGCAGAGAAGATCATAGTTAATTTTGAAAATGTGGTAGGTATACGTATCCACTGCTGTTCATTTCAAGGAAAACAGTTGAGTGTTTTTATTGCTATTTATTGCTGATTATATTTTGAAGATTACACTCAGATACTGCAACTAGACAATTAGAAAAAAAAGGAATTCATCTGGACATCTGATAAGCATTTGTCCATAATTGCTTCATTCATTCACTGTGTCCAAATCTGTGTTTACCATGCCATAAAAAAGACTATATCCAGTCTTCTTTGAGCTAGAATCTCGAGCCTCCTCAATGTAAAAGGCTAAAACAAAGTTGTGTTATACACATGTACAGTGCAAATAGCATTAATAGTGTATTTAGGTGAAATCAGTCAGAAATTGAACTGCAAGCATATGTGTATTTCTATATAAAAAATGGCTATTGGCTAAAAAAAATATTTTCTATGGTGCACTTTATTTGTTTCATCATGAACTAAAAGCTAAACACAACTTAACAGACGTTTAGAGAATAAAAAGGTAGAGGGCAGAGCAATACCAACCTTTTAGAAAGAAGTTACTGAAACTATTCCAAATAAAATCTAGGTGGTCAAAATATGACAGCCCTTAAGAAAAACCAAAGGGGAAAAAAATCAATAGATCTACTTAGACAAAGAGTCATATGTCACGTTATCTCCAAATCAGGCCAGCAGATGTATAATCCAATTAGGATATTTTTTTCTTGATGGAAAAAGGGCAAAAAAAAAGTATAGAACTGATAGATTTCAAGAGATTTTGGGGAGAAAAAACAGATCTGTTATTGACTTATATACCTAAAAATAAAAAATAACTCTGCCGGGGACTTGACTTGGTTAACTCGGTTGACCCAGAATGGAAAATACTTCCAACTCGATACGTTCAGGTGTTTTGCAAAAAAAAAGTATTCCAGTGGTTGCTATAGTCTCTTGAAAGCATATACATCTGGCAGATTAACATAAAATCTTACAAAAATAAATCCCAGTCAGTGCTTTAGAATAAATCCATTAATCCTTAATTAGGGCTGCAAGTCAGAATTTCGCCGTAGATTTTCTTGATATGTTCTGATATATTTCTTGGGTCTGGTCCTTTTGGTGCTGCTACATACTCCTTATACTTGTTCCGTTTCATAATCCACATGACTGAGGCTACAGCTATCCACACTAGGGTCGGTGACAGTACATCCAACACGTGGCAATACATTGCATACATCCAGGAGGGTACATCCAAACATAGGTCTTCTCGTCTTCGTGGTCAGTCTAAAAGGCCGCACAACTCTTGTCTCTGTTCTTGACGTAGTCGCTCTGTTCTTCGGTACAATCTCTGGGAATCGAGTCTACAGCAGCTCCAGCCTGAGACGAGCAGAGCAGGATACGCTGATCAGCTGTTGCAGCTGGTCCCAGCCTCTCCACAGCTTTAGTTTAAATCCAGACTGGGTCATATCCACTGATTCAAAAATGTTCAAAGTACTTCCACATGAGCTCTTGGTTATAAGAGTACAAAAAATATGTATGGAAAAAAAATCAGTCAAAAAATTCTGTGAAAAAGTGGCATCAAAAATGTGACTTTTACTTCCCGTTTTGAGTAATTCCATGATTTTAAAAAAATGAAATCAAAGTGGTTCGTGTAGATTCCATTTTTGGCAAAAAATGCATAGAATCCAAATTCCCCAAGGTATATATTCCCACAATGTAGTCTCCGAAACTCACCAGTATATTCCTCAGAGATACAACATCCAGATCATAGATACCTCATGAAATGATAATGTGTAGATAATAACATAGATCCCATGGGCAAGGTGAGTCAGCAAATGATGAAAAGTGGAATAAATCCTACATTACTTTTGAAACAACCCAGATGTACACATATCTGATACTTAAATTCCCCAGTGTTTAAAGGGGAGACCAGGTCCACTTACCCATCTATTCTCCGTTCATAACGCCCCTCTCTGGTGTGAAGGGACACTGGTGGCCCAAACACAGGACCCACTGTCCCCCTAGAGAATCCTGTAACATCTCGGCTGCTGGAAGGGGAGCCTTCTTCAAGGCCCCGTACAGCACTGGGCACCGAGCCAGGTTCATTGTAGTCTGTCCGTAGGTCCCTGTCTCCCATCTTATTGACAGCATTGTGAGCCTTCTGGGCACTTTTGATATCCACAAAATCCACAAAGGCTGCAACACCCCCCTCTGATCCCCGCTTTCGCAGGACTTTAACACTTTCCACACGTCCATACCTGTGGGAGCATTACAATATAAACACAAAGAAAGATTACTTAACAGAGGGTTATCAAACAGAACAATATACTTGTGCTATTATAAATAATACATCATAATATAAAAAACACACTAGTTAATAAAACTTTAATAAAGCATAACGTTTTAGAGAGAAGTCATGTGCGTTATTGCTGCATAAAGATCTTTGAAAGAGGTCTTTTTAGTGCACTCATGCCTCATGTGGCCTTTGAGTTACATCTCAGTGATGACCACATATAACATTACACTGCTATAAATGACCTCCGTGAATACGAGACGGCACGTTTACGATGTTAGCTATTTTCATGTTTTGCTGAAGATATGTAGGTGGTTGTTTAGCATTGGAAAAGTGCACGAGAAGTCTACGAAATGAACAGTAATGTCACAAACTAAGTGCGACCGATGTCAAGCAGAAGGCGAACTTGTGCCCAAACAGTGGGACCGACATCGTTTTAAGGTGATTTACGCTTTAGGAACATCGAAATGCGCGTGTTTTTGTTTTAGCGCACCTCATGGGTAGGATAAGAAGATGCACGTTGTGTTATTTTCATCCACAACTATTAGCGTGCCTTTGGCTTGTGCTGATCATGACACCGTCCTGACTTCCCACAAAATGGTTGGTTTGTTCGCTGGTAGCTTCGCTGCTAACACTAGCTCATAGCTCTTGATAGTTGCAACGAGTGAGGGACATTTATACGAGTGCACTATAAAAATACGTACATAGACGAAGTGTTCTACGACAATGCATTGCATCTGAACCCTAGCGGGAGTTGAAATGTTGCTGAATTTGCTGTAGAATTGCTAATGCTAGCCTCGTAGCTTAGCCTGTGTATAGCACAGAGCTGCGCCTGGCGCGCGCTGCTAACGAGCGCAGACTTCTCTTGCGTAACGTACCGTTTAAAATGCTCCACGATCTTCTCTTCTCGGACGTGTTCGGGTAAATTTCCCACCCAAAGGTGTCTGGTTTCCCGAACCATCATGTGTTGTGGTTCCCCCCTTCCTACACATATGATCTCGTTCGTTTTAATCCCTGCTGTCGGTGGAGGTCCGCTTGAACAAAATGAACGATGTGGGCCTGCTGTTTGCTGTCGATTAGCTTTAGCTGCGTCCACCGTCCGTGTGCGTGAGCGCGCACACCGCCGCTCCCGACGGTTTTGGGAGCGCGCTGCGCGGTCCCGCGGTGACCATAGAGAAGCAGGACCTTCATCAACTTCACAAAGGTCTCTCACTAAGGGCACATTTATATACATGTGCCAGTGGTTTGTGCTACTTTTGTGCTGGTCTGTGCTGTAAGCACTTTTGTTTGTGCTATTATCGGTTTAATGGTATTAAATATGCGTTGATTGGTTAAACCTAATTATAGGTCACGTCCATTATATGCGCCCAAAACAGATGAAAAAGTGATACAGTTTTTAATATATTAGACACTTTAAAGCCTTTATGCGCTGCTGAAGCGCCATGCAAAAACCATCAGCATCTCAAAAGCTATTACTAATGGCACAGACGAAACAGGGTCGTCGCTATAGTGTGGTACACTCTGATAAGTTTCAGACATGTATTACCTTTTGTATCTCAGTCCAGAACGATGAGGCTTCAGTTTAATGAAAAAAAGAAGTTCACACTTACATGGTAATCATTTGATTCAAGATGTCACTTTCTGATGATGTTCCTTGCTTGTATTTTAGAAATAACACATTTATTGTTTTGTTATAATAGTTTATTTTCA
Organism: Lythrypnus dalli; assembly: GCA_011763505.2. Lineage (NCBI taxonomy): Eukaryota > Metazoa > Chordata > Actinopteri > Gobiiformes > Gobiidae > Lythrypnus > Lythrypnus dalli. The sequence goes on from JAADKR020000022.1 coordinate 4,522,736, forward strand.
AAATACACAGTTTATACGATTTCCAGTTATGTAACATAAATAGAAGTGTATTTTAATGTTTTTGATTTTATAGCAGATCTACTGCTATATTCATCTTGAAGCATCATGGTATGTATACTGTTGAAAAATATGATTTCTAAAAAAAATCGTACATATTTTCGTATGTTGGTAATATTGTAAAGATAATGTAAAATAGATGGACATATACTGCTGCATATGAAGAATGTCCAGGGCTCGTTGTATGTCTGAGGTCATTCACTGTTCGTGCTGTGCAGAGGCCAGGGAGAGATGGCAGGGTTTACACAGAAGCTTCCCGTCCAGAGGATAGCAGCCCTGCTCAGTCGGTTCAGGAGTCAGGTGAATAAAACACATCTGAAAGAATGTAACAGTTGCTAATTTTTGTTTGTTTGTATTTTGAGTAATTTACAGAGTTTGTATGATTCTTTTACCTCACATCTGTAGCAGTCCTCATGGTAGGAGTGTCCCACACATTCAACTGTGTAGCTGTCTGTACCATCCTCTTTTGGGATGATCAGTTGGTTACATGCATGACACTTTGGAGCATATTTCCTTTACAAAAACAGTGTAGGATTCACAATATGCTCATACAGTAATTACAATCATACTTTTATCAGCCTATAACAGTAGTTCTCTGCTGGCCTATAGTGCAGTAGACGTGCAGTACTTGTTATACCTGTAGTAGTCTGGCAGGCAGTACACTTCCCCGACTTCTCCTTGTGCAAACCGCTGCTCTCCAATCTGTTGTTTACATGTTGTGCATGTAAAGCATTGGGGATGGTATGCACGTTCGAGTGCGCGCATCACTTGATATTTGATAACCTCTCCACATGCCCAGCAGAGCTCCAGACTGGCCTAAGACAAGAATGGAATTATTAAGCTAGTGTTTTATCTGTCCAAAAAGACTAATGTCCTAAAAAGAACCTCAAAGGGTCTTACAAAGGACACTCTGAATGATGTTCTGCATTGTAAAATTGTCCACAGTTGTGTGTGTGTGTGCTATCTCAGTATGCAGTAAATTTGCCATTGTTCACGTTTGCCTTGCAGTTTTCATAACATCCTGTACCTGGTAGCAGTCTTCACAGAGAGGGATTCCCGCTTTGTTGTAGTATTGCTGAGATGCCAACGGGATGTGGCATGATCTGCACTGAAAGCAGGCCTCGTGGTAAGTCCTGTTCAAAGCCTCGATGGCAGGTTCACTGAGATTCACATACTTTCGACAAAAGCCACACACATCTGTAAACAACAATTTAACATCAACAAAGGCTGCAACAACCAGTGCATTGTCAAACTTTGGAACAGAAATACAGGCCATTTTACCTTTAGCGTCTTTACTTGAGTCTGGATTAGTTTTGAGGATCTGTTCCTCTGGCAAGTTTTTATTTAACCTACTTGATGGTGTGTGTGTTTCAACCTACAAACAGAAAAATGGACACCATCAACATTGAAGAAATGATGTGTATTTGCCTATTGTGTACCATTTTATGTCTAAGAGTCCAATACTATTATAGTGAAAGTTTAGTTCTTTTCAAACAGCACTGTTCATTTAATTATGTTGCATGCTGTCACTCTTACATCTTTCTTTTATTGTGCTTTAGTTTGAGTTTTTTTTTTCTATCATGATTACATTCTAAACTATGCACCACTATTATCCACTATATTTAGTATGCATAAAACCTATTGTGGCCCTTGCTTTTCAATTCAGCACAATTGATACACAAAGACAAGACAAAAGCACAAAAGTGTATGACTCCAGTGGGTCAGTGATGGGGGTGTGGCCTGTGAGTGGTCTGCATACCTCTCTGCTGTAAACCGGCTGCAGGCCTGAGGTCAAAGGGCACTCTGAGATCTCCTGGGCTGGGGGTGATGGTGGATGGGGCATTTCCTCAAATGGGGCTGTTCTCATGGGAAGGAGTCCAGCCGATGGTGGAGAGGGGAGGGCATCTGTTTGGTCAGAGTATAACATATAGAAATTACGATGCATGAAGGTTTTAGCATAAAAAACCTTGATATTAGTGCGTATTTGACCTTTTAGTGACCCAAGGGCTATGGGTGGTTAGTATCGCACCTTTACTTTCCATCACAATGATCTGTATGATTTGATTTCAAAGGTTTCTGGTTAATTTTCCCATGGAGAAGGTACGTCACCAGAGAAGACAATTGATCCTGGAGCATCATAAAGACCAATATGATGGAAAGTAAAGACGCTATGATGACCACCTATAGCTGCTGGGTCACTGAAAGGTCAAATAAGCACTAATATCAACTTTTTTTGCCTAATATTGTCCATAGTGGAAGAAGGGGAAGCCTTGAAATAATAGTTTTATCGTACCTTTTGGTTGTATGCTTTCACAAAGTTTCTCTGTCTTTGATCCTGGTTGAACAGCTCTTGACGGGACTGAAGCTTTGGTGGACAGATCTGCTGGACTTTCCTTTTTGACTCCATTTGTGGAAACGCTGTCTTTCTTTCTTGTGGCTGCAGGTGCTGTGCTGGCTGGACTGATCCGGACTGCAGTCTGCTGGTTGTCTCTGACCGGGGAGCTGTGAGCCTGGAGAGTGGGCTGCTGCTGCTGGGTCACTGTCCCGCGCTGTGGAGGGGCCAGAGTGATGAAGACAGAAGACACCATCCTTTTGGGGGGAACTGCAGTGGCCATGACTGGAGCTGCACCAAAACAGAGTCAATGTGAGTATTATTGGAGAACACAACAAAGTTCAACCTACTGTGCACATGTTAAGTTATTTTATAGATGTATTGTGTAAAATTTAGATATTTTTTAAGTAATTATAATATCACACAATATCATGATTTAATACACTATTTATTTACACTGTCAGTAAAATCAGAGTTTTGGCTCTCAACAGTGGCATTAAATTTAACCACGAGGGCATTAAAAGGTATTAGAAAAGTCCTAAGTTTGACTTGACCTGGAGTTGCCCTGGTTTTGTAACTAGTTAACTAGCACTGATGTCAGAGTATACAGTAAAAAGTTTCAAAATAAAATTCACAAACCACTGCCTTTAGGTAATTCACGTTAATCGGGTTGAATTTTTGTTTGGGGGAAAAAAAGGCATAATTTCCTCAAGATTAGAAAGACATAGTTTGATGTTTTATTCATATAAGCTAACCCACTTTCACTTTATAAACCTACAGTACATTGGCATCCTCACAACTGGCATTCTCTGGTATCACTTTGAAAACACTAAGAATCCTTTTGTATCTAAAGTCCAATTACATACCTTTTTCAAGTCAGGCCGTGTCTTCTTTCTTTCCTCTCCTTTCTCTCACTTCTGGTCTGTTTCTGTAAT
>JAADKR020000022.1:4535148-4546463 GCA_011763505.2 Lythrypnus dalli
GTGATATAGCCTAGAATTGAAGACCATTGTTGACAAACTTCACTCCTATAATATTTCACTCTCACGGCCTCTTGACAAAAATAGATGTTGACATATGACACGGTGGTGAAACTGTGTCCTTTCAATATGTTTATGCTCAGTTATTCCTATAATGTCAAGATCAAATGTATAACATTACAAACTAATGTAATGTATTCCAATAAGCAGCTAGAGAAGTTCCAGAAAGACATAGAAATAAATGATCAGAGGACTTGCCAAATATGCTGGTGATGCTATGAAGGCGCCCAGAGCACCGGCTCCGGCTCCTGACAGGAGACTCCCTCCAGGAAAAGCGGTGATGCCCAGAGCCTCACAGTACGAGTATGTCCCCAGCCTCACTCCATTCATCACTCCCTGGTAGATCAGTCCCACAGACAGGCCCTTCTGCAGCCCCTTCACCCCGTCTGTCCGTCCCACCACCCACAAGGCCTGGAGCACCCCGCGGTAGTGTCTCTGATAGGACCCTCGAGTGAGCAGCTCTCCCTGAAGCTGCAGCCGGGTCTTTATCACCTCCAGAGGGTTGGTGAACACACAGGTAGCACAGCAGGCCAGGGCGCCCAGGGCAAAGTCCAGGGGAGGCCAGACTGTTGGAGGGGGCAGCGACTGCCCATGGGACACTGGAGTGATGGCAGACACCATTGTGTGACGAGAGCCTTTAGATGTGTCTTTGAGAAACATCCCATATGTAAGAAATGATCTGCAGACTTTCGGACTTTGGACAGGTCAGAGCTGTCACAAAATCCATTCTGGATTTGTGTGTGCACCGTCTCCGGTTCCTAAGTCCATGTTCAAAAGGCTTCGGAGAGTGACTTATACACCTGCAAAAACAAACATCACAGCAAGTCACATGTTTTGTTAAACAGACAAAGCAAATGTCTTCCGTATTGAATGGGTTGAGATTGGGTGTAACGTTACATGACAAACTGAAGACTCTTTAACCCTTTGAGCTATTCTACAAGTGAGGATTAAATCTATATTTTTGATCAGCCAACATACATTGAGTTCAGGAAGTTTGAACATTTTTATTGCCAGACTTGAACAGAAATAAGTATCAACACTTCCTGAACCCAAAGACAAAGTCATACAAGTCTGTAATTCAGTCCGATATACAACAGCTAAGCAATAAGCACACTGCATAAATGACCTGCACGAGCTTCTTCTTCTAGCATAAGGAATATCTCTTGTACATGAACTTGAACTCACTTTGTTTAGAGATCCCGTTCAAATCCATTCTTCCTCTCACACATCCCTGTAAACATGTGTCCTCAGCACATTCATTGTCAGAGTCTCCTCCCCTGGCCCTGCTCACAGCCAATGCCAGAGCCGTCCTGCCCGACTCCTCACACGAGCTCCTCTCTGAGCGAATCGCAGTGCCCTGTTCCCTGCTGCCCCTGCCCTGCTCCTATAGAATCTCTCTGGGTTAAAGGTTACTGTTGGTCAAAGAGCGGCTTGGCAAAAATGTCCCAAATTATAAAGTTGGGTTTTGGGAGTACCTCATTTTGTCACAAATCCGTTATCTGAAGATGGTGTATAGAAACAAATATATATTTTATTTGGTAAAATGATTAAAATGGAATGTCAGTTTGTCACAATTGAAGAACAGAAAGTTTAAAAACTGTTTGTCCATCATCCAGGGAGTAATATTGCAAGAAAAACTGGCAAAAAACATTGTATGCATAAATATTTTGTTTGATCCACAAGCTTCTGATCCTCCTTCAAACTTCTTCTATAAGTCATGTTAAAAATAAAGCACTTAAGAAAAAATTCTCAACCAATATACATTTCATGGTGTTTTAAATCACCTTCTAAACAAGATACAAACCGAATAATGTGAGGACTGATGTAGAGCAGACATGGGAGGCCTTTATTGTTTAACTATGTTGATATAGTACAGTGCACCACTCATGGCCCCCTACACACATTAGTCAACAACAGAACCACCGCCGTGCACACTCACTCACACTCACACTTGTAAACTTTGCAGGCTGAAAGAGGATACAAAAAGCAAAGGAGTTCTCCGTCAAACACATCCAGGTTTTTCACTGTCCAGACGGGGAGTACAATAAAAACAGTAAATGTTACAGTCAGGTTGACCATTGTCTGGAACACAAATATTGTCTGTAACACCTAAAGTTCCACACACAGGGCTCTCATTCAAACATGTTTCAATAAAGTGTAGCTGGAGAGATTTACTTTGAATGTTTGTCTTAGGCAGATGGAGAATTTAAGAATACATCTAACAACATTGGTATTATCCACTAGTCTCTTTTTCCCATTATCTTTTATTTTTGAAAAAGGCCATACGTGTCAGTTCCCTTATTTTGTCATTAGGTGGTGGTGTCAGTCTTCCCATTGATACTCGAGCTGCATTACCTTTTAGCACGCACAAAGTACAAGGCATTAGTTTTAGGGTAGTACTTTACGTTCTGCTTTTTGTCCATTAGACCTCCAAAAATAATGAGCTCTCCCCTGCCCTGTACCACAGTGTGCAAACTGGTCTCTGGAGGTCCTGTTACAGCGGGGGGAGTGCCATTTCCATAAACTCGCCAGGAAACCACATTAGCAGACTTGGCCCTGGATACATCCAACACATACATCTGCATGGGCTTGCAGTTAAGTGACTGATAAAGAGGCTTTCCTACATTTAGGCTTTGAGGCGGGTGGTGCCCAAGCCGTCGTGCAATAGGTGGAATAGCATGTCCATCTGCAGCAGCTGCCTGTGGAGGACTAAGAGAGGACGGAGGAGTTCCTGGGGGACCCGCTCCCCCACTGGCTCCAGGAGAGGCCCCGTGGTTCTGAAGAGATGACGAAGGAGACACAGAGGAGGGAGAGGGTAAGGAGGACCGGTTTTTGACTGCTTCGAGGCCACGCCGGAGGGCAGCAGGAGACACAGCTCCTGGAGGAGTGCGCGGGGAGCCTGAGGGAGGGGTGTGCACACCATTAGTAGTGGGAAGCTCCGAATGGTGAGAGGCAGATGGAGGAGACTCCCATCCATAGTCTGTAGGGGCAGGAGGATGAAGGCGCAGGGGTGGAGATGCAGCCAGGGCCGGGCTACTGCGGAGAGGTGGGGAAGAGCCATTCAACAGAGGGGGAAGTGGAGGACTATCTGGGGCTTGTGAAGGAGAGGCCTGTTGCGATGAAGACGGACTTCCTTCTTTGGCACTTCCTCTGGCCGAAGGGCGAGGCCGCAGTGTACCCCACCTCCCGTTAACACACGGGGCCTCTTCCACTGCTCCCAGGACCACCCCAGCTGCCCCGCTGCGAACTGGAGACTGGGAGCGCAGAGAAGGAGGCTCAGGGCCCAGTGGCGCGGGTGTGGCACTTATGGGGGATGGTCGTGAGTTGAGACTTGGACTGAGAGGTGCACGGCCCGATGGAGCTTGTGAAAACACCACCACACATTGGCCCACCTGTGGAGGAAGGGCAAGATCATTCAGACTCTGACATTGTTACACATTGTGTTGTTAACAGTAAAACCTAATGAGAAAATCTTACCTTACAAGCCGGATGACACCAAAGTTCAGGGGCACCATGATCCTCATTTTCTACCTGCAGCTGTTGCCACCTCCATGGTGGAGTGCCCATGTGAAGGAGCCATGCATCTTTCAGGAGCTGAAAAAGGAGAATATGAACTTAGAAAATATTCACCAAAAAATATCCAAAATAAAAACAACTGCATACGTACTGCATTTGGACCACCACAGCCTCCCAAAATGAGCATGGTTTGATCATCTATCACAATCTGGAATAGTCAATAACCATTAGTATGTTGATAATATGAGAGGTTTCTAAAATACTGAAGTAGATAATTACTTGGGACTGGCCCCCTCGTGGATGTGGCAAAGGTCCAGAAATGAGTGGCTTAGACCACATCCACTGCTCTAGATCCAAAATCCAAACTTCATTACTCCTACAAAACAAATCCCAACAATTATTTTCATTGCCTCCAACTGCTAATACTGTCCCAAAACAAAGTCATGAGCAGTGCAAGTCTTTACATTTGTCGAGCTCCTAGTGATCCTCCAAAAACCACCATTGTGTTTCCAATTACAGATGAAGAGTGGCCAGCCATAGGTGGAGGTCCATGTGTTGTCACTATACAGTTCCACCTGAAACATTCCAAATCAATGTCATACTGCAGAAATAAAGCAAACATTGATAACATTTAAAGTGTACGTCTGTTCTGTTTCTCACCAGTTTTTTGAAGGAGAGTAAGTGTGGATTTCATCAAAAAAGCGTTCCGGCTGATGCAGGGGATAGGGACTAGGCCGAGTCCATCCACCAAATAGTACCAACAGCTCCTTGTGCATTACTAAAGTGGCTCCGGCTTTAGGGGAAGGATATGAACCTGAAAAAAACATATTTAGTTATACATTAATTAAGAATTCTAATGTAAACTTTTATAACATAGTCCTACCTGAAGCCAAGGGACGGATCCACTCTTTACTGTTAAGGTCAAGTCTCCATAGGTCATTAAAGGCAGCGTTGCAGCTACTTTGAGTGCAGCCTCCAAATACGTACATGGACTGATTCGAGTCATAATAGCAAGCACCTGCAATAACAAAGAAACTGTACATAAACATTTGCTGGATTTCTAGTAAAGTCAATCTTTGCATGTGCACCCATTTGAAAATGCTTGTTTACAAAATGCGTTCTAGGAATAGAGGATCGGATTGTATACTTCAAACAACAACAGAAAGATTTATACTTACTGTGCGAAAAGCGTTGTGTGATTGGAGTTCCTGGATATGGGTATGTCCTACTTTCCCACTGGATATTGCCCTCCTGAACTGCCCGCAGGAAACCATGGTAGCACTGATAGGCTACACCTGGATTGGAAAAAGTGCCCACAAAAACTTAAAATCTGACTGAAGACTCCTTTAATACTACTAATGTTGAAATAAAATAAAAAACTCATGGCATGTTAAGGAGACAATCTTATTAGAAACATACCTTTAATGAGGCGGTACCACTGCTTACACACTAGCGCAGCAGTCTTTTGCTCCTGGTAAGGTGACAAGAAAGACAATATGTACTCCAGAACTTCCTCTGGTAACTCCAACATTGTCCTCCCAGCTCCATTGCCAAAAACATCCATATTCCCCTTCTTTCTGTATGACCCTGTGTTTGCATCAACTTCCTCTGTTATCCCAGCAGCCTCAGTACCACTGTCTTCAGTATCCATGGCAACAAAGCATCCATCCTCACTGTCAGGAGAACGGGACATTATCTGCAAAGACATGAGCAATATGTGTTTGTATACATCAAGATCATCTTTCGTGCTGTAAACAACTTTACATTTACATAAGCAAATTCAAGACAAGAAATAGAACTGAGCCAATGCAAGTGTTTTAAATCTTGATAATGTTGCAGGTTCCAGGACTATTATGACAAGAATTCTATTCTATAAGAATTATATTACCATAATAGACCTGTGCAACTCATGATCTAAAATACCTTCCCATCATTTACTGAAGCAAGCTACGCAGATTTCCCCTTTATGTCCTAAACGGGTGGTGTCCTTTCTGAAGGAGTAAGCAGCTGGTCCCATCTCGCACTGATACATCCCAATCTCACTGTGCAATCAAATAATACAATGCTAATGGAGATTAGCCAGTAGCCGGTGCTATCTGGCAAACTATATATTTTTATTGATGTTAAAAAATAAGGAGGCTTTCGCCAAACACCTTTCTGAAAACACATCTGTGCAGTAGTGTTTTTGATTAAATTATTGAAAAAGGCAAGACAGGCTAATGCTAATGTCTGCCGAGCATTACAGCTAACGCTAGCTAGCTCCTTTGGCTAACACAGTAAAGCGCAATTAACATTCGTTTTGGAAAGCTTAACCAAACAGTATATATTCACAAAAGCATTGGGGTTGAAATATATCTGGAAAACTCAAATCTTAAATATTACGTCTGCTAAATGTGAGCCAAAGATCATTGAAGAAGATGTGCATAGTCCACAGCTGATAATCTGAGCTAGCGCTGAGCAGGAACTGTTGATGCTGCTCTTGTCCAAAGCTCCATCGGTTAAAGACACTTCATCAACAACAGTCCATTACTGCGAGTCTGCGGATACCTTTGTGTGAGACAGAGAAGTTGTGTGCACTCGAGTCCTCTTCTGTCCGGTATCAGCTCCAGAGGCTCTGCAGCAGCCTCCAGACTGACGCCATCTTTCGCTCGGAGAGGAATCCTCCGCCGCCGAGCACCGCCGACCCCCAGCCCCTCCACCCCGGACCACAGGACCACCAGGCGGCCACCAGGGGACCACCAGGGGCCAGGGTGGGTCCGAACCAGGCCACATCTCATGGAAACACGTCAAAAACCCAAAGATCATAACTGTGGTAAGTATAAGTCGTGATTTTACTTACTACTTTACTTAATTTAGAAGTTCGAACTTCTGAAAAAATAGATCTAGTTTTTTTAATAACAATGAATGATAATGAAATGAAAGTAATTGAAATTGTTGGTGCTGGTCAAAACTCAGTTTTGACTTTTCAACACATTTATATGTTCACTGTGAGCCAGTATTTCTAAACACTGGCTCACAGTGTTTAGAAATAATAACGTTAGACCAGTACATTTGAAGATTTTAGATATACCCTACAATTGTAAGATTATCCAAATAGTTTATCCTCCCAACTGTATGTTTTGCAAGTATTTTGAAGAAAATCTACAATATGTATTCTTTGACTGTAAACTGTACAGTCATTTTTGGAAAGGCCTTGAGCGCTTTATTCTCCAAACAAACCTTACAGTACAGTATATAATTATCAAAGCATAATAACTTATAAATACAAATTGTTATTGGGTGAATTCCATATTCATAAAATGAAATATAACGACAGTTGCTATCTCTGTTATTGAAATATTTGTGAATGAGCTGAAAATTAAGATCAGTTCCTAAAATATGGGATAGAATAAAAAGTCCATCAAAATCGACCCATGAGACATGGACATAAACCGGTTCAAGTCTCTTGGGTGGGCAGGTGTACAGGCTGTAGAGTCTCTTCAAAAATGTTATGTGGCTTGAAATGTCAAATCAAATTAGCTGCTGTTGCTGTGATAAAATGCTAACTGCCATGGTGTTTCTGAATAAATAAATAAATAAAAAATACATTTATATATTACAGCCCTAGTCTTTCCCTACCGTGGTTGCATGATGGGAACTGAAGTCCTTTCAATCTGAACCTCTCGCGAGACTACCATGGCACACGCGTCAGACACCGGAAACAGCAGCAACCGTGAACCGACGAGCTTCAACCTAGGAGTTACCGCAGGCTCGTAACTAGTAAAGTGGCTTTTAAAGAAAAGTGAACATCTGATGATTATTTAGGTATTCATTAACACCCATATTCCACATGGCTGTTGTCAAGCGGCTTCTCTAATCCACTACAGCGCTAGTCTGGGGGGGTAAGTTAGCCAGTTGTGCTAAAGGGGCTAACAGCTCGCAAACCTGTGAAACATGGACGATGAAGATGTTGCCGAGAGCTGGGAAGAGGCGGCAGACAGCGGGGTAAGATAATACATTTATATAACGTTTAGCTTTATTTCCTGATGTGGACTGGTCAAAACATACACAAGCTCGTCTCATTTTACTAAGCTGGTTTCATAGTTATACTTGTACATCCAGGCCCAATGTAATTGTATTGACAAGTAACTTGTCCCACAGCACAATGACATAGTAAACTCTATGGCTATATGCTTTGTGTGTAAAATGTGTTGAACATATGGAATCCTTAGAGTAATGTTTGGTGCACATTTTATTCATAGGAAATAGAGAGAAGGCTTGAAGCAAAGCTGAAGATTAATGAAGAAGCAAAGTAAGAAGTTTAGTTGCAACCATACAAATGTGCATACATATTGCTTTCCTTTGACATTTTTCTTCCTCTTTTTACTCCTGCAGGAAGGCTAGTTTGAGTTCAAAAAGTTCTCCAATACGGACAGCCATTGTGATCCAAGATGACTCTCTCCCTGCTGCACCCCCACCACAAATTCGGATTTTAAAACGTCCTACAAATAATGACACAACAAACAGCTCTGCATCCTCTGCACGTCCCCAGCAGACAAAGACTTTAGCCCAACGTGAGGCAGAGTATGCTGAAGCTCGAAGAAGGATTTTGGGTAGTGCTTCGTCAGATGACACACCTCAGGACTGTTCTGCCCAGGACAGGTAAATCTCATACAATATTTTGTAAGAATTTAAATGTTTTACTAATTTACCTTTATCTTTTTAGGCCTGCTCGTTTGAATGTGCAGCAGCAATCTGAATCTGTTCGACCAAACAATCACATAGTTCGGCAGCCCACTGGTCCAGATGGTACGACAGGCTTTCGTCTTTGCAGATAAGGGAGATTTTCCTTAAGGAACTGCCTGTTCCCTGTGTGCTCTCAAAGGGTGGCGGTTAAAGAGGTGTGGCAAAGCAAAATTGTGGAATAATTTCCCAGACACAAATTATTTGTGTAAATGTGTGCCCACATCTCTTTCTGGCTCCTGACCCTGTTCTCTGTGGATCAGGGATCAGCCGACTGCTAAGACCCCCAAGTTCCACACTGTGATCTCCTCACACTGTGATTCACTAAGTAGACCAAGAGGTGCCCTGGGCTGTTTCAGATACGTCTCCTCTGAAGGGAGATGTGGATGTGCCACGGTCTTGGAGACCTGCACAGTAAAGTGGCCATGGCAGAAGCAGTTCATGCTCTTCAAGAGAAGTTCTGCTATGTATCCGTTTTCTGTTCACAAAGTGACAACTACATAAGGCTGTGAACAGTCACATACAAGACACATAGTAAAAAGATGAGTACCGTAGTTTTATAAATGACTGGTGTTGGCCCAGACCAGGCTGCTGAACTTCCAATGGAGGCCGAGATGGCTGGCACTAGCCAACTGGCCAAAGATGAAAGGAGAACTGGATGTTCTTTAGTCCTGGCTTCCATAAGCAATAATATTTTTTAATTATTTAGCTGTTTTCTTCATGGCAACATTGGAGAAAACAATAACAGGAGCACTCGTTTCATCCCCTGTATTTTATGTTACATTTTGAACACAGTTTGTATTGTACATTTTATCCTTTTGTTAAGCATCAGTGCTAGGCAAAAATATAACAAATCTTGTTCATGATCTATTGAATGAATGTCTGTTATAGCTTTGTTCTGTAAACAATTCTGTTCATAATCCAATAGGGAGCAGGTTTGGTTGAGCAGAAGTGATCAATTGCCTTAAATGTCTAAAGCTCTGAATTTTCTTTCTTTTAATCAACTGATGTGTGTACGATGAAAATAGTAGTCCAAAAAGTCATAGAACCCTCTGTGTTTTCAGAAATTAAAATTGTACCAGTTTTGTTTTACCGATCTCAACATGGATGCCAGTTACATCTTTGAGTCCATAAAGTGTAAACTGTCGTGGGCCTATTTGAACCCAGAATTACCCTTTAATAAATTTACAGAAAAGAAATGTGTGGAGTTGTTACATGAAATACTTTCTTTATGTAGAAAATAAAATGTAAACATCAGTGCGTGCTTTATCTTTTAGCGATCCTCCGGCTGTTTGTGGTTTGCCTTGAGGACGGTCCAGGATCAATTGTTTTTCAGTGTTTCTGGTAGGTTTTTGCTGCTGATGGAACCATCTCCATGATTATGAAGGGAAAACCTACCAGATCCTGGTGCGTCCCAGACAAAGCTATTTAATAAAACTAGATAGGACAGCACCATAGTAGTACATTTGAACAAATGGCAAGCCCTGGTGGCCATCTTGTAATTGGCCATTTTACTCAGAGACTCGTGGGAACTAACAGGAGACTCCACTTGTTTTTTTTATACCTGACTGGGATAATATGACTAATATGTGTCTGTCCTTAATATGATGTCTATGTTCAATAATACAATGGGAAAACATAAAATACAATATATATTTTCTAATGTTATCTTTCAAAGTGATGTTTTATTTTATCACTTTTATTCATCTGTATTAATAATTACATTCTGTATAATTTATTAAAGTTGCACCAGCTGTGGTGGGCAGACTGGTGTAATGCTCTTCCTCGCCTGACGGGGCGCTGTCGGGAACAACCCGCTGCAGGCAAAGAAAGTCAGGCACTGAAAGTCGGAAGTACTTTTTCACTTAGTGAAACTTCAGAAAATGGCTGAAGACAACAGTTACGAGTCTATTTTATGTGTGAAACCAGAAGTTCACGTCTATCGCATCCCACCAAGAGCGTCTAACCGAGGATATCGGTAAGAAATCAAGCAGAAAAATGAAACTTACGAGTGACTGCGACATGTACTGTCACCGAGTTCAACAGGCTGCAGTCTACCATTACAGCTCTGTTATTGTTTTCATCAATGTTTTCACTGTTTTATGCCATTTGCCTTCAAAGGTGGTTGCTGTGTCATATTATTTGAGGGAAAACTGTAGTCATGGGAGCTCAATGGGTAACTTTATTATTTATCTCGAGTTTGGGACACCATGTGACCAAGAGGGGCTGGTCAAGAACACAGCTGCCAGATGTTCCGTACTATAATGGGCTTCGACTTGTGCAAAAAATGTTACTCGAGCAAAAAAGTACTTTAACACAGCATAATGATCAAAATTTTTGTGTGTTGATGTTGCCAATTGGTAACATCATTGCATTTGTACATTTTAACTTTTTTTTTTTTTTTTAAATATAGCTGTGTACAATTTCACTTCTCCTTTTTGTTGAAAAGTTATGATTCATGAACACATTCACTGTTTGGTATGAGTACTGTCTGCTTGTCCAGGGCGGCAGACTGGAAATTAGATGAACCTTCATGGAGTGGGAGGATGAAAATTACAGCCAAAGGCAAGATGGCTTTTATCAAACTAGAGGACAAAAACACAGGTAAGTGAACGCAGCATCTGAATTCTAAACTCTTTCTCCTTGGTATGGCAGGGAGAGTTAAGTAATAGTTAGGTCATTCTTGTACATCTAACCTGTTTATTATGCTCCTCTGGGCTGTGTGTGCGTAAACAGGAGAGCTGTTTGCACAAGCTCCAGTCGAACAGTATCCTGGAGTCGCTGTTGAAGCTGTGACCGACTCCAGCAGATATTTTGTGGTCCAGATCGATGATGGCAAAGGTAAGAAGTCATTTGTATTTTTAAATGGAAGCCATGGTTTGATCAGGTGTTGCCAACAATTGTATGTATTTCAAGGACGTCATGCTTTTATCGGACTGGGCTTTGCTGATCGAGGAGATTCATTTGACTTCAATGTAGCCTTACAAGACCATTTTAAGTATGTTTACTTTATTACCTGT